>PVJA010040894.1:0-18227 GCA_004027025.1 Myocastor coypus | reverse complement strand
GAATGATTGTGAGGACAATATGCAATATGTCAACTTTCAAAGAAAAGAAAGGGGAAAAGAAAAAAAAAAAGTAATGTGGATTTAGAAAGGTTAATGTTTAATTGTTTGATCAATCTTATATGCCTATATGTATTAATCTAAACTGATCTGATGATGAAAATATGTAATATAACCATTGTTAAATTTAAACAATAAAAAAAATTGAAAAAAAATAAAAGTGAGATATCAGAAGGAAGGAAGGAAAGAAAAAATTAAAAAAAGGAAGGAAGGAAGTCCCTAAAGTTTCAGCACACATAGACTGCTCTCTCCCCTTTGGCTACCTTGGCTCTCTCCGTAATATAAGGAAGTGGTATGGGAAAGGACCCTTCCCTAAGAAATTTAGTCTATATCAGTAAATATTCCTTGAACCATAAAACCCGTAGAGCAAGATTTGGAAGCAAAGTTCAGAAAACGTTGCAGGCTTTTTCTCTTTTCTGCATTATTTCCTGCACCTCCTGAAATGAAGTGCAGAGACAACTGTATGAATTGATGTAGATGGGTGGGAGGAAAAATTTTGGAGGGGAAAAATTCAATAATTATCTCAAAATATTTTTCAACCTTAAACACTGGTACAAGTTTAAATGCTTTAATTGTGAAAGCCTTCTTGTGAAAGCAGGGGAAAAATTCAATAATTATCTCAAAATATTTTTCAACCTTAAACACTAGTACAAGTCTAAATGCTTTAATTGTGAAAGGATTATGGGAGCCTTAAAGGAATGGGTAGACAGGAAATGGATGGAAAGGCACCTTAGCTGAGCCTGCCAAGGTCTCCAGACACAATTTCAATGAAGACATTCCAGGCAAAGGGATACACATGAGCAGGGATGTTGAGATGAAGATGCACAGAAAACAGTGGTTCTTTCCACGTTCAGCACATTGTAGCATTCACAGCATATAGAGGACAAAAGGGGAACCTGGCTAGGCCATGGCTGTCTCTCCTAAGGCCCACCTGGCTCCTGCAACCTAAGTGCTATGTAGCTACCATTCTCCTAATCCTCTCTGGGCACAGGACAGCAGGCTGCCTGAGGTCATGGGACCAGGACTGGTTGTAGAGTGTGAGAATAGGGCTAATTGAGGACAGTCACCCATAGATTGTCTCTAGGCATAGAAACAACCCACTAACTTGTCATGGCAGTGGGACAAATGTGTCACACACCTCCCCACTCCCACCGCTCCAGTAAGATGGAGCATGGGTCACCAGCTCTTCCGTTCATTGCTTGCTTTTCCTCTCAATACCCAGACACTCACGCTGAATAGTAACCAGGTGTTCCCCATGAACCCTCCCAAATTTGACAAGATCGAGGACATGGCCATGATGACCCACCTGCACGAGCCTGCGGTGCTGTACAACCTCAAAGAGCGCTACGCAGCCTGGATGATCTACGTGAGTGCCCTTTGACGTCTACATACTGCAGTATCTCTCTTAGGGAAAACAAGATTCATGTGACACATCCCTTGGTTTTCTCAGACCTACTCAGGGCTCTTCTGTGTCACCGTCAACCCCTACAAGTGGCTGCCGGTGTACAATCCTGAGGTGGTGACAGCCTACAGAGGCAAAAAGCGCCAGGAGGCCCCGCCCCACATCTTCTCCATCTCAGATAACGCCTATCAGTTCATGCTGACTGGTGAGTGATCTCTCCATGCATTTATTTTAAAATCATCCTTGGTTCGTTGTTTAAACCTGTGAGAGGCTTTGGTTATCTGCACAGTATGTAAGTGAAGTGATCTTAGGGTTTTTAGATGATTTGGGGTTGGAAAGTCAGACATGCTGTGTGTTCTATTACTAGTAATGATGTACAGCAATGCCAGTGGTCATGCCTGAAGCCACATTAAGCTCATGGTTAATTGGCAATTGTGAAACACAAAAGATACCCCATCCCAACCTCCAAGAATCCCCAGTATAGGCAACTTAGAAGAGAAACTTTATTAATAGCTATTGAGAGAATTGAAAATAGGACAAACAGGAATCCCCAGCACCACATGCCACGTTGGCCCCTCCAGGCACACTGAGCTGGCTATGGAGACCTGGAGTGGTGGTGCACACCTGTATTCCCAGCACTGGAGAGGCTGAAAACAGGAAGATCAGTACGAGTCTGAGCTGCGTAGTGAGGCCCTATACCAAACACATAAAAAGAAAGGAAAACAGGGCAGATACAGCAGTATCCCTTTGCCTGCCTTGTCTCTCAAACTCAGGCTCCCCTAGGTCTTCCTTATAGTTCCAACATGGCATAGGAGACAGAGATGTGCAAGCCTATCCCTGCTGTATACCTACTAGGTGTCAGTTCTGTCTGTCCATATCTCATCTGACTTGATTCAGTACGTATATAAGAAGTGGAAACAAGCATTTGAGATCTGAAGACACTTAAAAAATCGTCTTAACATTGCTGAAATATAACATTGCCCAATTCAAAGGGAAGATTAATTATTTGCATCAGTTTGCCATGGCTGTTTTAACCAAGACCCACAGACTGACTAGTTTAAACAAGAGACTAGAAACGGGGGACCAAGGTGTGAAAAAGGCTGGTTCCTTCTGAGAGGTGTGAGAGAAAAATCTGCATGCTACTAGCCTAACTTTTCTGATTTGCAGCAATCTTTAATGTTCCTTGGCTTGCAGAAATACGACCCTGACTGCTGGCTTCATCTTCATACAGCAGTGTGTGTGTGTGTGTGTGTGTGTGTGTGTGTGTGTGTGTGTGTATCTGTTTGTTTGTCTTCATATTTCCCCTTGTTATATGGATACCAGTTGTACTAAATCAGGGGCCTGCTCCATTCCAGCATGACCTCATTTTGACTAACTACATCTACATCATATTTATATCTTTTTTCCAAATGAGATTACATTCTGAAGTTTTGAGGTGAGACTTCAATATATGAATTTTTGGGGAATAATTCACCAATATACTCTTATAAATGGAAAACAATATCACTTTCCACAAGGAGAATATAAGAGTAAAAAGAAGTGCAGGCACCCAAGCAGCATCTATAAATTCTAATTAGACACTGAGGCTTCCTATCAGCTCTGAGGCTGAGACTTGATTTTATATTTAAAAGGGAAATGACAAAGTCATACCAAGGAGCTAAATATCTACAAACATAAACAGCTTTCACACTGTGTTTCTCTTTGTACCTCCTAGGCTGCCTATAAAATATATATCCCAAATTTAGGAAAATTAGACAAGCTCAAATTACACCCTTAGTTAATGGCAGAGTCCCTGTTCTCTAACTTCCCCCACTGTTGCCCTGATTCTAAATCCTATCTGTTGTTGATTTGTTTTGTTTTTCTTCCCTCCATGTTTCTAGATAGAGACAACCAGTCCATCCTTATCACGTAAGTAACCCATGCTTTTTCATTCCAATAACTCAGAAGCTGATGCCATCCCTTGCATGTCTGTTTATCCAATTTACTTTTAAATCAACAGTGGAGAATCTGGGGCCGGAAAGACTGTAAACACAAAGCGCGTCATTCAGTACTTTGCAACAATTGCGGTTACCGGGGACAAGAAGAAGGAGCAGCAGCCAGGCAAAATGCAGGTGAGCAGTGGTGTGTCCCACTGGGAGAGCACCAGAGTGCCCAAGTATGTACTCAGGCAAATGGATAAATAAGACAGAATTTTTGTCCTCTCCATATTCTCATGGAGGGCATACAGGGCAGTTTTGGGTTTCTTTTTTTACTATTTTATTTTTTGGTGCTAGGAATTGAACTCAGAGTCTCATGTTTGCCAGGCAGGCAATGTACACAGGGCATTTCTGATACCAAATATATAGAATTTTTTCTCTATTAGGAATTCTTTGCAGATGCCAATCAGGCATTCTACATTTCAGTTTTATTCTGATACTGTCTTTCTGGAGATAACCTCAGATCCCACAGGTTCAGGGCTCAGTCCCACAAGATTCCCCTACTGCAGGTGCCGCTGGCAAGCTACAAATCTAAGGTTCTCAGAACTTTCCTCCTTGGATTCCAGAATCTGTTAATATGGCTCACAGAATTCAAGGAAACCCTTTACTTATATTTGCAGGTTTATGATAAAGAGTAATAAGAGGAGATGCATGCAGCCAGGTATGGGGAAGGCTTAGCACTCCCATTTCCACTTGGGGCACATCTCCCAGCCCTCCATGTGTCTGCCAATCTGCAAGATATCCACAGCCCTTCAGTTAATGATCCTTAGGGAGGTTCCATTACTAGACATTACTGATTTAGGCATCGGTGAACATTTAACTAACCTTCAGTACCTCTTGCCTGAAATCTCCAACCTTCTAATCACATGCTTGGTTCCCAAGGCCACCAGTCCCCATCCTGAGGCTGTCCTGGAGCCTCAGTCTCTATTCATTCATTATCATACTACTTGTCCCTTTGGAGCTTCCAAAGATTTTAGATTTGTGCTGTGAAATTAAGGCCAAAATACTTGTCTCTCATATCATAGGTTCATATGGGGCAAGACAGGAAGTAGTTCTTCCTGCATAGACTGAAGGTCTAACACCAGCAGCTGAATGACTCTGACCACATGGTCCTCAGAACCACAGCACACATCAGAATCACCAAGAATGTCTTCTAATGTAATCCCAGCACTCGGGAGGCTGAGGCAGGAGGATCGGTGCAAGTTCAAGACCAGCCTGGGCTACAAAAGTGAGCTCAAGGCCAGCCTGAACTGCATAGTGAGACCCTGTCTCAAAAAGACAAAAAAAAAAAAAAAAAAAAGAATGTCTTCTAAAGCATGGGGTCCCAGCTCAGCATTTCCCATTGTGTAGGTTTAGAGTGTGACCCCTTCTGCATTTCTAGCATGTTCTCAGGTAATGCTTAACTGCTAGGCTAGGACTCAGACTTTCAGAACACTACAGTTGGCAGTAATTTGCAAACTGCTCCAGAGCTAGGAGGGTAAACAGTCTTGGAGGTGAAAGTGAAACCCTGATTGCTAGTAAACTTCCCAGTAATAATTCTGTTTTGTTGTTTTTTACATTCAAATTTTTGTTTTTAATAATGCTGGCCTACAGTACATAATAATTACATTCATTTTGTGGAGTTGATACATCTATATAACATACCTTAATTCTTTTTTGGACATTCCTTCCTCCATCTTTTTCTTAGTAATAATTCTTATGAATTATCTTTTTTCTACTTAAACTTTTATTGAAAACCACTGCTTATTTTGCATGATCTCGTGGGTCATTTGCATTGTTTACAGTTTATTTCTCCTTCTGAAAGCAAATAACAATACGGTATTGCAATGCACGCAGTAACAGAAGTTCATGTCCTACAATCTGTGATTTATAATGCAACACTACCAGAGAAGAAAAGCAGTATGGATGTCAAAATGGAGACAATAATGTTCCAACGTGGATTGTGGCATGACCAGAAGTCACTCTATTGCTCTCCTAGCAAGAGCTGAGCCCTTGAGGTTCCTTGAAGGGAATGGGGCCACAACGATAGATGGCTCCAACTTCTGTTCTAGTCACAACATTGCACTGGCTGACTTCCCTCCTGAGACCCTGCCCAGAGCATCCAATCTCCTAGTTTTTTTTTTTTGTTTGTTTGTTTTTGTTTTTTTTTTTTTGTCTTTTTGAGACAAGGTCTCACTATGCAGTTCAAGTTGGCCTTGAGCTCACTTTTGTAGCCCAGGCTGGCCTTGAGCTCACTTTTGTAGCCCAGGCTGGTCTCGAACTCACACTGATCCTCCTGCCTCAGCCTCCCGAGTGCTGGGATTACAGGCATGTGCCACCACGCCCGGCCACACTTGCAGTTTTAAAGGGCCTCTCCAGGAGAAGTCCTAAGTATTCTGTTGCTATCTTTTTGTTACAGGGAACCCTGGAGGATCAGATCATCCAGGCCAACCCACTGCTGGAGGCCTTTGGAAATGCCAAGACTGTAAGAAATGACAATTCATCAAGATTTGTAAGTCCTTGCCTCATTTCTACCTACCCCTAAATTATCCTCTTCTTAAATGCTACACATGAAACACATAAACTAAAACATACTGGGCCTTTCTCTATCCTCAAGCAATTCAGGGCAATCTTTCTAATTGAAATAATTTTATACACTTTGAGAAAACTGTTACCATGTTCCCCAGCAGAGGGAAGATTCACACTTTGCCTATTCAACATCACCTCCCAGCCCCCTGGAGTCATGACAACGCAAATTCCGCAAGCAGAGAGCATTTCTGTTACACTAAAATTAGCCTTTTTGTGTGGAAACATTTTAAAATTTAGAAGTCCACTGAGCAATGTTCAAATTTAGTCACAGAAACTTGATGTGAATTAAGTGAACAGATTTGACCTCCAAATCAAGAGGTACTAGGATGGGAGGGATGGGGAAAGGACTGGCTAAGGCAGGAGAAGCAGTCGCAAACTGGGACTTGCTTGAGACTGAGATACTGAAGGATATGGTCAATCCTTCAACATCTTACTCAGAATTCAACCAAGATATATTTCCATCCTCGTTAGCAAATGACATCCAGGATAAGCATACAGCCCTGCACTTACTTTCATTGGTAAGGGAAGCAAGCATGCAAAGTGAACCTTCACTATGCCTCTGGCTACAGAAGTACTTCAGAACTTCCCATGCCTCACTACCTGAGTAATCTCAAGCTCATATTCATGATGACCCCATAGAGACAAAAATGGAACTGAAGAGAAAGTAGATTCATCCCTGAAAAGCTTCTTTGAATGCTGAGATCTCTCTTCTTCAGTATGCCCTTTGTACTCTGGGCACTACCTGGTTGCATTTCTATCTGCCAGGATACACAGCTAAACTCCTTACCCTGGTTGATGGGTCTGGGTGCATGGCAAAGATGGTTACACGTGTTTGGAACAGTTAGTTATTGTGCCAGCCCAATCTCACCTTAAAGAGGACACATTGTCCTCATGAGCTCACAATTATCACAGCCATCTTTTAGTTTGAATGCCTTACCTTGACCTGGCAATCACAGCCATTTGGGTTATTCTTCCACCCTTCATACATTCTCAGGCTAGGGGGTGAATTTATTCTCTTCTATTAAAGAGCTAAAAATACTAAGGATTCAACACTTCCATTCATACCTATCTGCACTGACCCTTCTGTAGTGCTTCTAACTATTGATTGAGAAAATATTGAGATTATTGATTACTAAGTACATTCCAGGCCTTGTGAAGAAATAAGGAAGGCAACGTTTTTGCCCTTGAACTTGGTCAGTATAGTAGAGGACCAACTAAGTATAATATAAGAAAAAGATGCCCATACACGTGTTACATATGTGTATTAAATTTGTAGTACACATATGCTGCATGGTGCATGTGTATATGTACTTTCATATAAGTATCCACATATATACATTTTATATAAATACTTATTTTATTTATCATTCATTTTATGTACCATATGTGTATGTATAAGTGTGTGTGTTTGTAAACTTTGAACTTTTACACCCCAAAGTGGGGTAACCCTGCTTTGGTGCTTCTTTTGGGGGCCAATGTACCTGGACTGAGCCAGAAATTAGTTTTGCCTGCAATACATAGCATGTAAAATTCAGGACAAGCATCTCAGAAGTACAGTTCATGGGAAGAAAAAAGTCAGACAGACAACCCAACCAGGTTCTCATTTCCCAGGTGTTAGGAGGAATGTGAGAGCGGGGGAAACCCAAGGAAGTAATCAAGGGCAAGGAAACCCCAAGCAGAGGGTGGCAGAGGAAGCCTTTAGGCTTCCCTGGAGCTGCATGGACAGGGACAGCCACTTTTGCTAGAACCACGTGAGCCTTGGCTGATCCTCCCTGGGGACTCTGGGTGCCAGGCAAACCGAGAGGAATAAAGAAGTCCTGCGGTAGCCCCACATACTCCCTGACTCTGCACTTAGCACACACTGGTGGCTTCACCTATCGGAGACAAGCACAGAACCATACAAATCAAGTAACAGTGCTGTTTGTCAACCTCCCATTGGACAGGGCAAGTTCATTCGGATTCACTTTGGAGCCACAGGCAAGTTGGCATCGGCAGACATTGAAACCTGTGAGTCCAGACATACTGTACGAGTACATCTGTGCTTGGCCAAAAGGACATCCCTGTGGAACCAGAAATCACATTATTTTTTTTTATTACTTTAGATCTCTTAGAAAAATCCAGAGTGACATTTCAGTTATCCAGTGAGAGAAGCTATCACATTTTTTACCAGATTATGTCAAACAAGAAGCCAGAACTAATTGGTAAGTGTTTAGAAGATCCTTCTCCTCATCTTCCTAACAAGTAGCATTGGAGAACAGTACCCTGAATCAGTTGTGCATAAGGTGCTAAAGGAACTTTCACACCTTCCAGACCTGCTTCTGATTTCCACCAACCCCTTTGACTTCCCTTTTGTGAGCCAAGGAGAGGTCACAGTAGCCAGCATTGATGACAGCGAGGAGCTGTTGGCAACAGACGTAAGCATGATATGTATTTGTTTGTTTGTGCACAGAACTGTGGAGTCCACGGGCTGGACCTGTGGCTGAGTGGCAGAGTGCTTGCCCAGAGCACATGAGGCACTGGGGTTGGACCCCTAGCACGGAAGGGTTGGGGGGAGATTTTGGAGTTTATGAATGTAGTGATTTCATGAGCAAATCGGAGCCTAGAAACTCTAAGCAATTAGATCTGAGATCTCAGAGTCGAGGTCACAGAGAATCAGTACAGATGGCCCCCATTGCCTCTCAACTCCAAGTCACAAGATTCTAAAATAATTCAGGAAGTTCTCCAAAACAGGTGCTCAGTACTATTCTCTTAACATTTTAATTAAAATACATCTTTGCACCTGCAAGATTTGTAGCATAACTTTTGTTGGAATTTTTTAATTTACAAAACCATCTACTCCCCAAATGTAGAAAATATAAAGATGCATAAAGGACAATAACAACAACAACAAAATCCCCATTCTTCATTGGCGTCTCCATTTTTCCTTCTACCTACCACTAGCGGCTCTCCTTAAGCCCCTACCTCCTTGGTACACCTGTCAAAACTGTGGCCCTTACCTGTAAGGAAAAGCTACAGCATTAAGACATATTATAACAATATAGTACAATAACAATATGTACACGGACACTGACTTGTGCCAGGCACTGCGATGAGTGACCTTCCTGCAGTATCCTATTTAGCCCTTAAAAATATCCCTGTCATTGGTATCCTTATCGTCCCATCTCACAAATGTGAATGTACATTTTACAAGAAAATATATGATTTGCTTAAAGACACTGAGTCTGTAAGTGAAAAAGAATGCTTAAATCTAAGCCTGCCCAACCACAGTACCTGGATTTTTAATTAAAATATACCCTCGGGGGGATGAGGCAATTCAAATCATGTACACCAGGGGGCGCACATCTCAGACTCTGAACAGTTTGTGTCTACCCCTACTGCGGTAGACACTCAGAGCCTCCAGGCACTATGCAGAGGGGTTCTGATCTTCATCCTGGGGATGCTGCCCAGTGCCAGCTGCTTAGTCTGCATTTAGAGACATCTTCAGGTACTGATACTTATCTTAGTGAAAGACCAAATAAACTAAAGTTAGGTCTAGTTGTCACACATATTTAAACCACATTCCCCTACTTTTTACTAACTAGTGAGTACAGAAAAGGTCAGGTTAATGGCTGATGCTCAGTACCAGCTCCAAGGCAAGTCTTCCTAAGTACAGCTGTCCCATAGTGTCTGCGAGGAACTGGTCCTAGAACCCACTTGGACCCTCAAATCAGTAGATGCTCAAGTCTTGTATATAAATTTATGTAGTTTTTGTGTATAACTTACATGCAGTGCCCTGTGTACTTTATATCTTTAGATTACCTATAATACTGAATGCAATGTAAATGCTGCATAAAAAGTTGTTACACTTTATTGCCTAAGCATTAAGAGGGAAGTCAGAATATGCTCAGTACAGATACAATTTTTCTTCCAAGCATTAGTTAGCTGAATCCTCAAGTGCAGAACTGTGGACACAGAAGGCACCCATAATCCTAGCAGTCACCTGAGGTTTCTCACATCTTCACTGTTGCTCCTCCTGCTTATACAGCTCCTCCTGGTCGACGGGCAGAGTGGTTATGAAGCAAAACCAGTAACTACGTAGGCTTTGACCCAAAAGTGATCCAGCCCAGCTCTAGCCCTGTCATTTCACATCCTCCTTGTATATCTTGGTGCAGGTTTCTTAACCTCAGTAGAACCTCAGTACTTCACTGAGAAATCTTAGCAAGTCTGTACTCATACAGGGTGGTCATCTGTACATCTCAAGGTGGCACACACACACAAAAAAAAATAGGAACCTGTGAAAGCTTTCCCCTTTCACTATGAAAAAATGATAGTACTGTCTTTGGTGAGCTACCTTTCCAAGTCTCCATAATGCATTTGCTTGAGCTGAGCAACACTGGAATTCTCATATTACCATGGCAAATTCAAGCCCTTAAGCAATATTTTACCATCACTACCTATATGGTTTCTTTCTTCCGCTGTCATTTGGTAGTTTCTAATGGCCTCATCCCGGAGAACAGTCCCCATCTATATACAATGCAGAAGTTATCTGATAGATGAACTATACATTCTTCCCATAATTTTTACCATCCACAAACATGTCAAGTAAATGTTTTACCTTCTAACATATCATATCATCCACTTATTTGACAAATATCTTCTATTCTGCTAACCAGAAAGGAGGTAATGTCTCTGCCAAAGGAAAGCAGCATGTTGATCCCTGAGCCCTACTGTGTCCTCTGTCATTTATGTCTTTTCTCCCAGAATGCCATTGACATCCTGGGCTTCAGCTCAGAGGAGAAAGTTGGAATCTACAAGTTGACTGGTGCAGTGATGCATTATGGGAACATGAAGTTCAAGCAGAAGCAGAGGGAGGAGCAGGCAGAGCCAGATGGCACTGAAGGTAACTGCACCTGAAAAGTTGCACCTCTGAAATTGTCTGTGTGAATTTGAGTTGTCTGAAGCTCACTGTACATGCAACCAGGAGGTGTGCCCACCAGGTCAGGGACTAGTGGTGAATCACCATGCATTCAGCTGTCTCTTTCAAAATTTAACTGCATTTTAAAGGAAGAGAGTATCATTCAAAGAACTTTGTTTTCTCTCTATGCATGTCATTATTAATATCCAGCATGCTGTCCTGATCATTGAAGCCTAAAAGGTGTCCTTTGGTATAATAGGAGGCAAGTTTTTTTCCTCTTGCTACCTCCATCCTGATATCTGTTGAACCTGACCCTGAACCAAAGACTAGGAACAGGTCTTAATCTGTATAACTCTCACCTCGCTGACCCCACTAGCAGTGGCTGCCTTATCCCAAAGAAGCTTGGGGATAGAGCCACCAGAAGCAGGAGGGGCTGGACAGTGACAGCGCATCCTCCTTGAAAGGTTCTACACATGTTATTTCTCATTTCTCATAATACATTCTATAAGTTCCTTGAACAAATGCCTTGCAATATGAGTCATATGTAGTAATGCTGATTACATTCCTACAAGGTGTAGAGCAGTATATTTTAAACTCCAGGGTGGAGGCTGGAACTCTACAAGTGAATTACAGCCTAGGGAAATCTACGGGATTTTATCTCATAAAGCTCACCTGATTATATTTATACTGCCTGAGATGATCTCATTTTTTTTATCAACTCAAAATCAACTAGTCACTTCACAGTGCATGCCAGGCACATTGCCTCAGACCCACACTCAAGGGAATGAAGCAGTTCAAAACATGTATATCAGGGGACGCACATCTCAGGTTCTTGCCCATCCCAGGAGTATGCAGCCAGAGCTGGAAGCACTTTTGACTGGTAGAAATACACTGACTTGACCTGGGAAGATAAGGACGACAGGTGTGCAGAGTAGGGCAGCGTAGGCAGAAGAACCATCCTTAGCAAGGAAGAAGAGGAAAGCATGTGGGAACTGAAGAAAGGAAAGCGGTCCACTTGAGGTACGAAGAAGATGTGCACAGTGATTTGTAAGAGATAGCAATTTAGAAGTGAGTACTTTGGCATCTGTTTGGGAAGACCCTGAATGCTAGGATGAAACCTGTCCAACCTTTAGCCTGCCTTTTATATTTGTTCCTTTTTGCAAATGAAGAGAAATTGTCTTGCATGCCATATAAAATATATAATATAGTTAATATACAGTAGTAACAAAA
This sequence comes from Myocastor coypus, assembly GCA_004027025.1. Classification (NCBI taxonomy): domain Eukaryota; kingdom Metazoa; phylum Chordata; class Mammalia; order Rodentia; family Myocastoridae; genus Myocastor; species Myocastor coypus. The sequence continues at coordinate 6,100 of PVJA010040894.1, read as the reverse complement.
CTGTATTTCTTATATTTTTAATATAACAGTAAAAAAGAGCATAAAGGTAAGCCACAGATGGAACATGGCTGTTCCATGATATATTTGGTAAGCTACAGAAGCCACTGATGCCACAGTGAAGGACAAGTAGCAGAAGCATGCAGGAAATCTATTAGCAGTCAGTCTACGAGTAGGGACTGGGGAAATGCATCTGGCTTCTCAGCGAGGGCAGGCCATACTGACGCAGGCCATCGAGCTGTGTCCAGTGCTTAGAAAAACCCAATGAAGGGGAAAGTGGAAGGTTCTAGTCAGGGCCTGAGTGCCTCAGGTGAGGATTCCAGTCCAGCATCTGCAGCTCACTCCCTAAATGCCCGGTGACAACCTATGACAAGGGTCCTGTCAACATTCCCCATTTTACAGATGATAGGATTGAGGCACAAGAAAGCAAAACCAAAACCGGAAGCCAAGGAGTCTCATGCTAAAGTGCAGCAATGGTTGGGACCATGACAAAATCCGTTTATCATGCAATGAGCAGGGCCTAGTGCCTGTTTGAATGACAGGGAGGAAGGAGAAAGGTGCATGGCCCTCAAGTTCTCAAGTTTAAGCGACGAGAAGAAAGCTGTTAGCATCTAGCCCAGTGGGAAAAGTAGGAAAAGGTGTAGCTTGAGCAGAGCACACCTCTGGTCTCTGACTGAATAAATAATTAACAGGTACTGCCCTAGACTTTTATTGTCATCACAACCAACAATAAGGTGTGCACCCCAGCTACAAAGGAGGTTTCCATAAGTAGACCTCCATTTCTTTTCCTCCTGGGTGAGCTCAATGTAAGTAGCCAGGTTCCTCCACCTCCAAATTTGGATCTTTTTCAAAGTCAACAAGCATCCATCAAACTGTGTGAAACTCTGTGCAGTCACCCCTCGGTCTCGGGCATCAGTTCTAGGAACACTTGTGAATATCAAAAGCCTCTGATGCTAATGGCCCCTGTATAAAATGGGATGCTGTGTGACATAAGCTATGTACATCCTCCATTATAAGCTGAATTGCTCTGCACTGCTTCCATTCCCTGATCAATGTAAATGCCTTGTAAATAGCTGCTGTACTATATTGTTTTGACAATAGTGACAAAAAAAAGAAATCTGTACATGCTCAGCACAGATGTCATTTCTTCCCAGACATTTTCCATCAAGTGTTGGTAGAATCTATAGACGCAGAACTCGCAGAGGCAGAGGATCAACTATATAGCCCATGAGCTAAATGCAGTTGCCAGTGTCCAACTGCTCCAACCTCCTCCAAACACTTGCAGGAAGAACCAAATTTTATCCTTCTCTTTCAGCCACAGCGTTGCACTTTGAGTAAATCAAGAAAGCTCCTAACATGTAACATAAATTGCTCAGATAGTGCTTCCTTTACTTCTGTACCATTTTTATGTGCTATTATATTCTAACATATATCATTAATAGCTTTCTGTGAAACTGAAGTAGGAGATAAGATTAACAAGATTAATCCTATTTTTGCATCCTAGAATGCATGTAGGAGAAAAATTGCTAGTTCTTGAGAAACTGAGATTTCCAGATGATTAGCTTAAACTTCCCTGAACTACTCCAAGCCTGGTAAACACAGGAGAACATAAAGACATTGAAGAAGATTGACAGGGGAATTTCTGAGAGGAGCAGGGCCTCACTGGACATGTGAGCAGCTGCTGCTTTCACACGGTGCCCTCTCTCTCTTCTTTCCAGTGGCTGACAAAGCAGGATACCTGATGGGTCTGAATTCTGCAGAAATGCTGAAAGGCTTGTGCTGTCCGCGAGTGAAGGTTGGAAATGAGTATGTCACCAAAGGGCAGAATGTCCAGCAGGTAACACGGATGCTTTGAACGCAGATGACAATGGTGTCATGCTATTGTAACCACCACCTTAGAGTGCTTTCAGCTCCAGCTTCCAGAAATGTTTGTTAAAATAGCTTCAGTATTAAGGAGGAATTAACTCTTAGCCCTCAGGCCTAACCCCAAGACTGCAAATTAAGGAGTGTCTACCAGGCTCCATGAAGGCCTGGGGCCAGGCAGCCTCTCTCCAGCTCTTTCTTGGAGAATGCAGGGCCTCTCAGTTCTCTTCTGGTGCTTTTTACAAGATCAGCTCTTTTTACCTCACTTGCCCATTACTGCTTCTGCTTCCCAAGTTTAAATACCATCTTTCCACTGAAAATTAGGCCAGTGTCTTTTGATCTACATTCCAGATTCTCTAAGGAGACACTCTCATTCTCCCTAGATCATGTGTCTAACTCTAGTTTGATTAAATGTGGCCAGAGACTGGAGTCATGTATTAGAGTTGTTACAAGAACTCCTTTCACTAGGCATGGGGGTACATATCCGTAATTCCAGCTACCCAGGAGTTTGAGGTAGGCGACTTCCCAGGCTGGTCAATACAACAAGGTCCTGCCTCAGAAGAAACACGGCTAGGATGTAGCTCAGCGACCTCTTGTCTCAATCCTCAGTGGTGGAGGAATGAAGGGAAGGAAGGAGAAAGGGAAAGAAGGAGGGAGAGGAAGAAGAGGAGAGAAAGAAAAAGAGAGGGGAGAGGGAGGGAGGGAAGGAAGGAAGGAAGGAAGGAAGGAAGGAAGGAAGGAAGGAAGGAAGGAAGGGAGGGAGGGAGGGAGGGAGGAAAGATGAAGACAAAAAGAGACAACTGTCCTTGGAAGAAACTTTGTCAAGGCTATACTTTCCGGGATTTTTCTGCAGTATGTTACTAGAGCCATTTCTCTGATGGCATAGGGAAACCACAAGGCGGAGGTGTGGTGCTGGCGTTGCTTTGCAGCAATTGCCACCTGCTGTTGCAGATCCTTCTTGCTCTATCCTTGGAGGGAACAAAAGGGGAGGAGCACAGGCTGAGTGGCTTGTGTTTGTTTATTTGTTTAATGTATTTAGTATACATTGCACAGGGTCTCACTACACAGTTTGGACTTGTAGTGATCCTCCTGTTTTCAGCCTCTCAAGCACTGAGGTTACAGGCACGTACCACCATGCCCAGTCTGATGTCTGTTTAAAAAGACAAAAAGAAAAGAAACTTTGACAATCTTCAGAGAAAGGGGAGTATCATGAGATGGGCAATTATGTCAAGAAATGTGAAATATTATGTGGAACTGTATGAAGTTGCTAATAATCAACTGCTTTGAACCTTCATAATGTCAATTTTGTATGTTTAACTTAATACAACCTTAAAAACAATGATCTAAGCATTCAGAGGATGATATTTCTTCAAGGTGACCAACTCAGTGGGCGCTCTGGCCAAAGCCGTCTATGAGAAGATGTTCCTGTGGATGGTGACCCGCATCAACCAGCAGCTGGACACCAAACAGCCCAGGCAGTACTTCATCGGGGTCTTGGACATTGCTGGCTTTGAGATCTTTGATGTAAGCTGTTTGGGCAAACAATTACCCTACTTTGTGTCTGCTTGGGTGGATTTCCAGAGGTTTTCAAACTCACTCAAATTCTTCCGGTATTTAAAACACCCAGTTCAACAGCCTGGAGCAGCTGTGCATCAACTTCACCAACGAGAAGCTGCAACAGTTTTTCAACCACCACATGTTCGTGCTGGAGCAGGAGGAGTACAAGAAGGAAGGCATCGAGTGGGAGTTCATCGACTTTGGGATGGACCTGGCTGCCTGCATCGAGCTCATTGAGAAGGTAGAGAAATGCCACTGCATAGTCAACCTCTTGACTGGAACACTCAGCTTGCTTTTCTGCTAGTAGACTGATTACCCAAAGGCCTCCTCAAGGTAGGGAGCACTCAGGTAGCTGAATTCTCTTGTGCAGGGAAGGTAAGTGTGTGGAAAGTGCCTGGGATCTGTGCTGGCTCCTGAGCAGGTAGGCAAGTAACAAAAATTTAAAGGCTCAGTTAGTCCCAAGAATATGTGTGGACCCTGGGAAGGATGGTAGCATTTCTTATCAGTTTAACTTCTCAAGGAGGGACCATCAGTGCTGGGGTTCTTGGTAAGATGCTACTATGAAAACAACATGTAACATTTATTTTTTATGGACTTCCTATAGCATTTGGCCAGTGGTCATGTTCGAATTCGTTATTGTCTTGGTGTAGCAATGAGAAATTCAGACACAGTTTACCAAATGACTTTTATATATAACTTGATTTTTTTAATTGCAGACAGACACATATCATAAGTAATTTCATTCCATGTTATTTTGTTCAATAAATATTAATTGGATATCCCCTCTCTATTTACTACTGTCCTATAGTTGCACCAAACACACCAGGAGCCTTGCTTTAACAAAGCTTGTATTCAAGTGTCCCTAGTACCAGAGTCATGGCATCAAAGGAAATTTCTGGCGTCTTCCAGCCCATGGAGTTCCAGGTATGTATTCTCAAGCATAGGGCACAGTTTCTTGTGTTCCTCCTTCCAGCCTATGGGAATCTTCTCCATCCTGGAGGAGGAGTGCATGTTCCCCAAGGCGACAGATGCCTCCTTCAAAAACAAGCTGTACGACCAGCACCTGGGCAAGTCTGCCAACTTCCAAAAGCCCAAGGTGGTCAAAGGCAAGGCCGAGGCCCACTTCTCGCTGGTGCACTATGCTGGCACCGTGGACTACAACATTGCTGGATGGCTGGACAAGAACAAGGACCCCCTGAATGAGACAGTGGTTGGGCTCTACCAGAAGTCTTCACTGAAGTTGCTGTCCTTCCTTTTCTCCAATTATGCTGGAGCAGAAGCAGGTGAAAGTATTCCCTCTTCCGTGACTTGCTCTGTGTACTTACAGCCCAAAGCTTCCCCCTGAATCAGTAGTCAAACATCAGTCTGAGGCTGAGCTTGACATATCTGTCTCTCTCCACTCCGTTTTTCTTCCCCCTACTCCTCTTCATCAAAATGTTGAACTCTTTGGAGATGAACTAGACTTCTTGGGGGACAATAATGTCACATTGATTAGTAGTTTTAAAAATAAGATATAGTTTAAAAACAATAAAATCAAACCTTTAAAAATTCAGGGGTAGGGTGGGGCAGATAGTTCATCAGACTAAAGCGCCTGCTTTGGCAGAGTGCAGCAGCTGAATTCGATCCCCTGCATAGTGTGCCAGCCCCACCCCTGGAGAACATTGAGACATGGATTGAGATGGCGTGGTGTTGCGCCTGTAATCTCAGCACTTGGGAGGCTGAAAACAAGATCACTACAAGTCTGATCTACATAGTGAGACCCTATAGACCCTGTCCTAAATACACTAAAAAAATAAAAATTTCATACAATGCCGAGGATATAGCTCAACAGTAGATCACCTGCCCAGCAAATACAAGGTCCTGAGTTCAATTCCCAGTACCAAACAAACAAAATCATACAAACTGAATCATATGCCATATAGTTGTTTGTTTCTGATTTCTTTTACTTAGCTTATATTTTTAACATTCATAGGCAGCGTACATGCACTAGTATTTCATCGCCTTTGCTAGGCAAATAACATCCTGTTGTGTATATCTGCTTAGCAGGTGATAGATGCATAGATTCTCTTGGCTTTTGGCTATTGTGAAGCAGGCTACTATGAGCATTTGTAGACACAGTATTTCTAGGTAGATATCCATTGTCAGTTCCCTTGGATATATGCCCATGATGTGGAACTGCTATGTCCTGTTGTAACCAGATTTCATTGTTGAGGAACTGCTGAATTTATTTCTCAGGTGGCTACACAAGCCAGCATTGCTTTTTCTTTCTTTTTAAAGCCAGGAATCAAACTCAATACATTATGCTGGCTAGGTAGTTGCTGTGCTTCTGAGCTATATCCCCAGCATCAGTATCACTTTTTCAGTTTTACGGTATATATGTATCTTAAAGAATGGCCAAAATGGAACTTTAAATGCATATGTTAATGTTAATGCTTTTAATTTTTAAATATATGTGATACACACAAAACTTTTCTGCTGGAGGGTTAAGAATGTAAGTTAACAGACCGAAAATTGGAGAAAAAGAAGGGCTATAAGGATAGCCAATATTTTGGCCCTAGCCCTTCAAGGTCAATAAAGACCCAGGATATAAGAGAACCTGTGCTGTAACATCCTATAACTCAGAGGTGTCCCAAATTTCCTGGTCAAGGAGATTATGGGACCTCAGAGGAAAGGGATGAATGAA
>PVJA010040893.1:0-18238 GCA_004027025.1 Myocastor coypus | reverse complement strand
CAAGGTCAGTGAATACTCAGGACATAAGAGAACCTGGAATGTAACATTGGAGTCCCAAATTTTCTGTTCAAGAAGATTATGGGGCTACAGAGGAAAGGGATTGATGACGTATAATGTGTCTAAGGAGAGTAATCTAGAAAGAAAAAATTCTCTCATGCTTTCACAGAGAACAAATTGGTCAAGCAATAGCTGTGAGTCATCCAGATGGCTGACACTGACAAAAGTTCTACAAACTGCTATACACGGTTTCAGGTTAAATCCTGAGGGAATTTGACTGACCTCATCAGATATAAAAGTTACATTTTTTATTATATAATTATTGCTTTAACTTGATCTGAATCCTCCAGCAGAAAAGTCTAACAAGAAGATATAAAAATAAAGCCACATTAATATGCTGAACTGTAGAATGCTCAAGTCAACAGCTTCCAACATTGTCAGTTCTGCTAATAACCCACTAATATTATGGGCTATTGGCTATATATACAGCTCCTTTGTCTTAGATCAATGAGAAGAAAGATTTGTACTAATAATGTTTAAAAGAGATATCATGTCTGCCTCATGTACTCTAAACAACTCCTATGAAGACAACAATAAGAAGTGTATTAATTATTGTAACTGGCCCAATAACGTGTTTTGAAACTGTCTCATTTATTTCTCATTAAAATTAGTAAGTTTTTTTATAAAAAGAACAGAACAAGAAGAAGGCTGAAGGAGACCTCTTCGGTGGATTGGTGTAGTGGTTGATACATTGTGTCAACTTGGCTGAATGACTCAGCGGCCTGGTTCCCTGTTGACGGGTGCCCGCTCTGAGGTACAATTAGTTCCTCCCTGGAGTGTGCCCAGTGCCTGCCTGCCTAGGATATGATTGACTCCTCCCTAGAGAAACTTCAGTCTTCGTAATCAGCCTGGACTTCATCACCTGGCTTGCAGCACAGACTCTTCAGCTTCCAGCTTGGATCTTATGCCATCCGTCGCAGACTCTTCAGTGTCCATTACAGACACTTCAGTCTTCCTTCGCAGACCCATCAGTCAATGGATAGAGACTTACAAAGAGTGCTGTACTGAAGTACAGACCTCGAGATTGAATACTTCAGCCCGGAGCATGCAGATGCCCTCTACACATTTTGTCATCTGACTGTGTGGCCGACTATTGTAAGCCAATCTTATAATTCCTTATAGATTGTATATTTTGTGTTAATATCCATTCCTTATATCTGTTCTGTTCCTCTAAGTAAAACCCTGACCAATACAATTGGGATCATTGAACTTCTATTTTTGTTTCTGCTTTAGGAGGAATATATGTTTTATTTCTCTTTCATAACTAGTCTTGTCCACTTTTGCCATGTCTTCAAATTTTCCTTTTTCTTCAGCAGACATGGTTTTCCACCTCTGTGAGCACTTCTTAAAATCTCTGAGAAGTTAATGAAACCATCTGGGTGTTTCTTCTTGTGTTTCTCTCTGCAAGTTTGCACAAAGAATACATATGATGACATCTTGCCTCTTGGATTCTTAGGATCTCCTTTGCCCATGTTTACTTGCTTTCCTCAGTGAGGTAGAGTCACCTAGAGCCCGTCCAGCTCTCAATTGCCCCAGTGCTGTTTCTATGGTGCTCAATGTACTGCAGTGGGAGGAGAGCAGGAGCCAGATGTTGCTCCTTTCAATAGACCAGAAGAATTCAGCAGTACAATTAACCAAGCTACCCAGTATTTCTTCTTTCCTTCCTTCCTTCCTTCCTTTCTTCCTTCCTTCTTTTCACTCTTTCTTTCTTTCTTTCATTATTTTTCTCATCCCAGTTGTTCCTTTTCTTTGAACAGATTCTTTTCCTTTCTCAGCGTTATTGTGCCTCTCAGATTTTACTTACTTTCATGAGAAAGTAAGTATTTAGAGTAGTTAAATTCATGCAGAAAGAAGTTAAATAGTGCTGTCTAGAGCCTGAGGGTATGAAAGAAAGAGGTCTTATAATTTAATGGCTATAGACAGTGTTGGCTGAATTAAAAGTCTCTGAAATTGATATTTCTGAGATTTAGACAATTATACATACATACATACATATATATATATATATATATATATATATATATATATATATATATACTCCAAGTTAACTCAGTTGTTTAAATGCTTGCTCCGCAATAGTAACATGTCCTAGGGAACAGGATTCGAACTCCAACTCCACAAGACTTTTGCATCCCCCACTGAAGGAAACCTGAGCCAGCCCAAAGAAAAAAAATTATTCTCAAGTATTATGTATATGGTTAACGCCACTGATCTGTGCTATATGTTATGCTATGTATAATGTACTTTAATTCTAGATAATATCTCAAAGGCAGAACATTTAATTTTCATATATATTATGGATTAGGAGCTACTAGAGCGTATGATGAGCGTATATGGGGGAAGGTGGAGGTATGACATAAGTTAGATGCAGGATGAAGAGTTAGGCAAATGAAAAATGACCTAGGGACCTAGTTTTCCTGTAATAATGGAGGTAAAGAAACATACAATGCCATGTTTCACCAAAATGAGACTTAACTGGAAAATAAACTCTACCACAATTTTTAAAGATATTTATAATTTAAGTCTTAGCCCTCAAATAAGCTCCACTTAAGATACTCACCCAGTGCAATGAATTTAGTAGGTCCACTGCAACACATAATTGAAGTACTGAATTATAAGTCATAATTAGTACAATATAATACAAAATTAATATAATTAAAAGCAATAATATAGTTAATTTAATTAAATATAAACAAATACTATTATTGGAATTAATATTAAAATAAATATTGATATAAAATATAACTAATATTTGCAAATGTGAAGCTGGAGTCTTTGAATGATAGGTAAATTCTTATGTAAACAGATGAGATTTATCTTTTTTTTTTTCTTTTTGAGACAGGGTCTTGCTATTTAGTTGAGGCTGGCCTTGAGCTCACTTTCGTAGCCCAGGCTGGTCTCGAACTTGCACCGATCCTCCTGCCTCAGCCTCCCGAGTGCTGGGATTACAGGCGTGAGCCACCACACCTGGCTTGAGATTTATCTTTTTTTTTTTTTAAGAATTATTTTATTTTATTTTATTTTATTTTTCTTGTTTCAGAACCTTTGTTTGTTTATTCACTCATTTTTTTTCATGGCTGGCTCAGCCTGCCCTGAGGGCAGGGCTGGCACAGGATGTGTTGCCATGGGTGGAACCACCATTCCTGAAGACACCCAAGCTTTCCCAAGCAGAAACTTTATTTATTTTTTATTTTTTATTTTTTATATTCTATTTTTTTCATTTTTTTTTTCGATTTTTTTTTTCTTGTTTCAGAACTTTGTTTGTTTATTTATTTATTTTTATGGCCAGCTCAGCCTGCCCTGAGGGCAGGGCTGGCGCAGCATGTGGTGCCGAGGATCGAACCGTAGTCCCTGCAGCCGCCCAAGCTTTCCTAAGCAGGCGCTTTAGACCACCGAGCCATCCTGCCAGCCCCCTAAGCAGGCACTTTAGACCACTGAGCCATCCTGCCAGGCCCCGAGATTTATCTTTGAATGACCAAGCAGAGAACAGATACAACACATGAATAATAATCACACTTGGTAGTGAATGGATGTGGTTGTGTTTAATGTGAATCTTTATAATTCAATATACCACATATTATAATAGATATACTTAATGCACTTTCATGAGATATTTTCTGAGTTTTGCTGTGTGAAACTTTTCATTGTTTATGTGTGGACCATCATTCTTAATTGTCATAATTTTTGTTGCCACTCTGATTTCGTACATCTTCAATTACCACTTAGTTTAATGGAACTTTGTGAAGCCCAGTCTTCAAGGTATCATTACTTGGCTAAAGAATTCTTGAGGTAAAATCACTGATAGTTTTGTTACCAATGCACTGTGAGCAGGCTCCATGGACAAGACGTGCTCTCTTAAATAGAGCTCTTTTACTAGGCATGAATGATGCCACCAATAGTCTACAGGAAATGAAGTTATAATAAATTCAGGCCAAGATTTGGGATTTGGACAGTGAAGATTTTTTTAAAGAAGATAATGTGACTATATTTGAACAAATGTAGATTTTTGCATGTGAATAAATGTGAAGTATTATACAAAAATAAATATAGATTCCTGTATATGAAAAATTATTCTCTGAAAATAAGCATTATTGTGTCTTTTAGAACAAAATTAACGTTTGACCTGGTGTTATTTTCTTAGAAATATGACAATTTGTTGGAAGGGGTGAGGTGATTTATGGAAGATTTGATTTTCTGGTAAAGGTCATAAAAGTTATTTTCCTTATGTAATTTTGTCATCTAATAAAACTAGTTTTAATCTGTGTCTCTGTTACTTACAATTTGTGTAATACCCTGGATAAACTTTTGAAGGTTAGTTTCTCTACTGTATAATTACAATAATTATACAACATTATATACTGTATGAACTGTGTGGGTCCAAATAAATTACATACATAATTGCTTACTGTGTTTTCCTTACTAAATAAAATGATTAACTTAGCTTTGATTATTTTCATTATCCCTGCATCCATTATCATCATTATCTTTCTCTTTTACAAAATGAACTTCTACGTTATGAAAGCCCTGGAAATCCGGAGGGGGAAAGAGGAAGGCAGAGGGTAGAAACTGCCACAGGCCCCACTGAATGAACTTACACATTTTGATTTTGGCTGGCTCTGTTCATATAATTAATGAGCAAAGAATGCTCTGAAGAAGTTTTGTAAAGCATTAATGGAAAAATGTGAAATTTAAACGTTTGTGACTCCATACAACCAAAGATTATTTTATAGAATCAAAAAAAGCTTTCATTTATTAACAGCAATTGCAAAGCATCTAATTATTTATTATGATTTCTTTTTATTTCAAATCAATTAACTTTTACTATTGAAAGTTATAAAAAGTGATGTAAACAGGCTAAAAGAATGACAGATGTTTCTAAAACTTAGAGGTAACTTTATTTTTTGATGCACATACTTCCAGGTTTATCAAAATTATATATAAATCATTTTAAGAAAAATAAGATCCTACATCTTCCATTGATTTAAACTTCAAGATTTTCATTTAGCACAAAATTTTGTTCCCCTTCCCACATTACTAAATACAGAATTACATGGCTAAAGGATTACATGACTACTACTAAGATTGTTTTATGAAAGCTCCCAGTTTATTCTTCCCTCCTATTGAATATTTATTTTCACGTTTCATATCACAAATAAAACTTAGGTGAATTTCTAAGTATTTTTGTATATATCATATAATTTTCAAAATAAATTGTTAGAAAAACACTCACCAATCAATATAAATTATGTATGTGTGTGCAACAAAGGATGATCACTGCGCACTCTGAGCTTTTAAAAAAAGCATCAATTAACATTGTAACACCTAAATTTACCAGTTACGTGATTATGAGGAAGTCTCTTGACTTACTCTCTTTTCCCATGAATTATAAATGAAATATACATATGCCTATCATACATGATGTTGTGAGAAAATACTTGTTAACTACTTGGTAGGGTTCTAAGCATAGAGCAAGTCCTTATTACAATGTATATTAATGTTTTTGAATTGCATGCATTCTTAGATTTGAGCTACCATAAGTGCTATGCTACAAGTCTTTTTCTAAGTTGCAATGAAGCCCCTTCCTATGTCTTCGTTATGATGTTAAAGCGAATGCTCAATACAAACATTGAAACATATGTAAGTTAAACAAAAGACAGTATGTTATAGAACAAAACATAAAGGATACCAGTCTGCTATTCAAACACTAGTATTTCAAGGCTAAGTTTCTGATAGCAGAAAGGGATGGGTCAATTTTAAAAATATTGAGGAGATATTGTAAGAGTATGGTCTATAAGAAAAGGTGCTGGTAAGCTAATACAAATGTTTGCTCATTAGATTTATCCCTCTAAGGAAAGTGGATACATTACCATCCTGTCTGAATAACAATAGCCATGAAATAATGAAACTCATCCCTTAGTTTTGCTCCTATGTTAATTTGATCTCCTTCTCATTTGGTTTTCCATGTAGACACCTTTAGAGAGAGTAGAGTACACTTAACAAAATAAATTGGACTATGTATGCACATTTGACAATTGCATTTTAAGGATGAATAGTAAACTGGTATTCTGTTTTGTATCCCTGCGTTTTTGTATATGTGATGAACATGAACTCTCAAGAACCTGGCTATAGGCTGGCGAGATAGTTCAGCAGTCTAAAGTACCTGCTTAGGAAAGCTTAGGCAACCCGGGGGACCGTGTTTCGTTCTCGGGCACCACATGATATGCCAGCCCCACTACCAGGGCTGACTGAGAGGGCCATAAAAAAAGTTCGGCTATCATTGTGACCATTTCAAGATAATCTGTAGCCCATCAAAACAAGATCAATTTAGCAAACTTATCCCACTCAAAGCTTTTTAAGCAGCTTTAAGTAATAAAATTATCTTTTCTGAGATATAGCATTATGAAGTGTAACAGATCAACAAGGATTCCTACTGGAGAAGTTGCATAAGAGATGATCAAAGAAAATTCACTGAGAATGAATTATTCTGATGTGGGGAAGAGACATATACCCTGTGTCTTAGTTTTCTCACTGTAGAGACAAAATACTTAACACCCAATTTTAAAGGGTTAAAAGCTTATTGTAACCCAGTTTGTAGAAGTTTCATTTCATAGTTGGCTGACACCAAAGCAGGGTATTATAGCAGAGGGGTATTGCAAGATAAAAAGTTAATGGTGGGCAGAAGGCAGTAAGCAGCAAAGTAGTGAAAAAGTATCAGCAGCAATCTGCCTCTCTATTTCCATCCTTTCCTGCATCTCCTTTGGGTAGTAGAATGCACACATATGATGGACTTACCCATTATCCCAGTAGTATGCCAAACCAATCAGTGAACTAATTTAGCAACCACATAGTTGTAACCCCAGAATCAGACATTAAATTCCAATATCACACAGTCCGCCATAAGACAGCATAGATCCAGCCACCTCTACAAAGCTCCACCTTTTGCTGCATGAGGCTTTGTGGGGACAGCTAGACAGAAGCCATATCACTCTCAAATAGAAAATGAATAGGAAGCCGGGCGTGGTGGCTCACGCCTGTAATCCCAGCACTCGGGAGGCTGAGGCAGGAGGATTGGTGCGAGTTCGAGACCAGCCTCGGCTACAAAAGTGAGCTCAAGGCCAGCCTCAACTGCATAGTGAGACCCTGTCTCAAAAAGACAAAAAAAAAAAAAAAAGGAAAATGAATAGGAAAAACAATATGTAGAAAAAAGTCAAACAAGTAGTTGAAAAATGAAAGCAGCACTGCCATGGCTGGTCTATCTGCATACATTCTCCACTCCTATGGGAAGCCATTTTGTGAGTGTCACAGATAGCCTGAGAGTTTAACTAGTGCTGCAGAAGTCAATTTTCTGGGACAGACTGCTTACAATTGCCTCTTTCATATTACTTCCTCCAAACACTGGGAAAATCTGGATCTATGAGTTGTTATCTCCATCACTTCCAAGGGCAGTGATGACCACACTCCTACCCAGGCACTGGCCAGTGAGAGGATGAACAGATGAATGGAATCCTATCCAACTCCACCTGAAGTCAGTCTGTCTAATGCCTGCTGTGACTAAGTCATCAACGTTTGTGCCCAGTTCACAGAGCACCCATTCTGCATGTCCTCTTTGCTGAAGAGGAACAGTTGCGTATGCACCTGGTTCTCTTGGTTTGCCACCTACAATGAAAACCATTTTGAAATCTGAGTTACTAGAGGGCATGCCTGCCTACTGGTTGACACATGAGTTCCAATCAGTATACAATTAAGATAAGTACAGAACTGTGCAGATAATTTGAATTTATAGACTAGTGATCTGGAAGTTATTGAATGTATTTTTTCATGTTCACAGATTGCAGCCAGGTTTTCCACTGATTTTTTTTTCTTTTGCTTTGACCAAGTTGTTTGTTTTCTTTCTCTATTTTTCTTTTCTCTACTCCTAGTCTTTAACTGTGGAGACTGCATCAATACTTTTTTCTAATGTTTTGCTTCATTTACTTCACCTTTAGATTCTTATATTCACGTTTGATTTCCCTTATATTTTAATCTCCCTCATATATTCTTGTCTTAACACTTACTAACTTGTCCTGTCCACTCAATTCTTTCTTTCTTATTTTATCTGCCTGTTTTTTTTTTTTTTTTTTTTTTTTTTTTTTTTTTTTTTTTTTTTTTTTTTTTTTTTTTTTTTTTTTTTTTTTTTTTTTTTTTTTTTTGCCTCTTCTGTTCCTTGTAGGTCCATAAGTCAACAAATTCTGACAATCTTGAAGCATTCCTTAATTTCTAATTAGACCTCACTCCTCTTACATACTTTCCCCACCAAAAATATCTTCATGAAATCCTTAATATCAACCATTCATTCCAATAATGAAAGGATGTTAAAGGAAGTCTACTTTAACATACATTATTTTTCCTATTTATATCTTCTCCTACTGCCTTGTACACTTTCATTTACGTCCCATTTCATCCATCCTCTTTCCATTCCACATTGTAGACTAAGTCATAGCAACAAAATATTATAGACTATAAGTGTTACTGAAAAGGGGTGCAAGTGTGAATTCAGACTTAAATTCATATAAACGATATTTGATCAGATCAATGGATGCTATCATAAACAGTATTAATTTGCACTTTAAAACATAGTGACAAGCTTAAAATTACTGAAATTAAATAGCAGAAAGGGAGAACAGTACTTTTGGACAGATACATTTATGAACATATATCTGGAATGAAGCATCTATCTAAAGAATTCCTATTATTGGAAGGAGCAGTTAATGATAAAATTTTTAATTTATATTTTTCTTATAACTTTATTTTTGTGGTTGTTTTGCTCTGTTTTTAACCAACTTTTCAGGTTTATATCAGATAACTAAACAACTAATTTGAAGATAATGTCATGCAATACAGCAACCAGTGTTGAATTCCTGTTTGTTTAATGAAATTTTGTATCATTTCTAGTGCTTTTTTACTATTCTATGTTCTTTAAAAAATAAAAGAGTTCTTATTAACTTTAGTGTCTGCACACTAGTTTACTTCAGTCATCAGCATGCACTATATATCCCCCTATAGCTCCAAACTAGCCCAAAGCAGATCAAAGGGTCACCCTTGAAGAGTGAAAATAACAGAAAATAAGGCTTTATGAAAAATTGAGTTGTAATGAAACAATTAGCTCAAAGAGGACATGAACAAAAATTTTGTGAATTTATTCAAAATTGCCAATGTCATTAAGTAATAAATTAACAAAAATTGGAAGAGCTAATAAAAATTGTTCAAAATAGGAATGACCAACTTACCAAAGATATACTTTCCACAAAAAAATATCAGACAAATACTAGATAATAAATTGTATAGAATCCATAAATTATATATATGACCAATGCGAAGAAAAATTTCTGAAATTGATGACAAAATGATAAAGAACAACAAATTATTCAGAGAAGCCTTAAAAGCAGTAGGAGAACAAGAAAAATTTATTCAACAACTACAAATCCAGGAGTGCTAAACCTGTAGCGTGATGATTTCTATGGGTTGTTTGGGTCATTAAAAGCTTTAAAAGGGGGCTGGGGAGATAGCTCTGAGGCACAAGTGCCTGCTGGGCAAGTGCAAGGTCGTGAGTTCGAACCCTCATCCCACAAAAAAAAAAAAAGCTTTAAAGGATTTATCATTGTAGTACTAGAGCATGCTAAGAAGATCTAACTATGCTAAACAGGAGTTAGAGAGAAAAATAGATAACACTTATTGATTTAAAATTTTGTTTAAAGGAATTTTTATAGAAAAATTCCCAAATGTAAGGCATCAGTTGAACACAATAGTAAGGAAAGTTTACAGAACACTAAACAAATATGAAAAAAAATCTCCCTAAGGTGCATATGTTGTTAAACTTTTAGTTGTATAGCAATATTAACAACAACAGAAAAAACTAAAACCTAAAAGTTGTCAGGAAAAAAAAACAAAAACACTGAAATGTAAAAGTAAAACTATTAGAATTCGAAGTTCAAAGATCAAGAGCAATTCAAGTCTTAAGATAAAAATGAAAGGAAGAAGAAGGAGGGGAGCAGACAGGGGAAGGGGAGGGCAAGGGGGAGTTAGAAGAAAAAGAATATAAGAAAAAAAGAAGAAACAATTCAGATAAAACATCCAGAGAAACATTCTTAAAGAATATGAGAAATAAGGATATTTATTGAGAAATAGCAGCTGAATAAATATATGAACAGTACTTCATAAAATATTCAAGAGCATTCTTGACAGTGATAATCAAGTCAACAAACAAAAATGCTTAGAGAATGAATAAATCAAGCAGAGGGATGGAGTGACAACAACAGCAACAAATCCCCAACGGAGTCAATAGAAAAATAACACAATAATAGGAATAAACTCTTTTCAGTACTAATTTAGGATATTCAAGGATGTTAAATCTCAATTTAAAAACATATGGGGCTGGGGAGATAGCTCAAAATGAGCTGTTACCTGGCAAGCTCAGGGTCCTGAGTTCAATCCCTAGTCTATTGCATTTAAAAATATTTCTTGGCTCAGTGGCACAGTGCCTTCCTGGCAAGTGCAATGTCCTGAATTTGATTCCTTGCACAATTTTTTTCTTCTACAAGAAAATTGAACAGAGGAAAAAAAGGCAAATTTTAGTCTGGAAAGAAACGCTAATTAAAAGGATAGGAGGGCCTGCCTCACAGCTTAGCAGACTAAAGCGCTTGCTTAGACAGAGCGCAGAGGCCAGGGTTCAATACCCAGATTGCCTGCCTGCCAGCCCTGCCCCAGGTGTGTGCTAAGATGGCAATTGAGACCAAACGTGGTAGTGCACCCATGTAATCCCAGCCCTTGAGAGGCTGAACATAGCAGTATCACTACAAGTCCAATTTACATAGTGAGACCCTGTAGACCTTGTTGGAAAATACAAAAAAAAAAAAAAAAAAAATAGGGCTGACTAGATTGCAGCCCCAGGATTAAGGCATCATCTTAAGCAGAGTGATGGGGTTTGATCCTCGCCTGCCCTGCCAGCCCTGTCCCCAGGGCATACTGAGACAGTGATTGAGACTGGGTGTTGTGGTGCACACCTATAATCCCAGGGCTTGAAAGTCTGAAAACAGGAGGATCGCCGAGTCCAATCTGTGGAGTGAGACCCTATAGAGCCTGTACTAAATACATTTTTTAAAAAATGTAACAAATGTTGGTAGAGGCCTCTTGCATCCAGTTACACTTTGACATTTTCATGTGTTCACATTTGGGCTCCTCTGTCTTAAAATTTAAAAATCTCAGTATTGTATTGATTTAGGAATAATTATATTGAAAGCAAATAAGCCCCCACTGGGAGTTTACATAAAGGTGGTTTCTATCAAGAAGCCATTATTTATTCAGCAGTTTCTCAAAGTTTTCTTTGTCCCTCCAGCCTTCTTCCTAATCTCTTCCTGTTCTATTTCTCTATTTTTCCACCAACTCCTTTCAAATTTTTTCATCTGAGAGTAAAATTACCATACTGGCAGCATATTTACTGTATACAATTTTTTGGTTCATTTTAGATCTTGTTATATAACCAAAAATATAGTTCATATGGTTAAAGGTGATAAATTAAAAAAATGTAAAACTAAAACAAAAGCCGAAGACAGAAATTAAGGTCAGAGTGTAAATGAATTCAATTGAGGCTAATAAACAATAAAACAAATCAAATATATGGTTCTTTGAAAGAATAAATAAAATAGGTAACACCTTAGGAAAACTTGCCAACAGTGCACATCAAAGCAATTAGAAATTAAAAATGAAACATTATAATGAACACTGTAAAAGTCCAGAAGATAGTAACTACTATGAAAACTTAAAAATCAACAAATTTGAAAGTTTTATAGAAATGAACAGATTTATAGATGCATATAAATTACCAAAACTAAACAAAAATTTTTTGAACAATCCAATAAGTAATGAAATATTACTAATGAACATAAATGTGAAATTCCCTAATAAGATATTGACAAAGAGAATGTAGCACATCATCAAAAGGATCATAATACATCATGATCAAATGTGTTTCATTTCCAAGTTAGAATATTAATTCAACATATGCAAATCAATAAATGTAATATATAAGCATAAACAGAAGCACAACATCGCATGATCATACCAATAGATAAGTCAAAAACTTTGGAAAAAATTTGGGTATGCATGCTTTTTTTACATATAGTGTGGCCCTATTAATGCCAAATAGCCAATCCATGAACATAATCTTATGGAATATAAACTCTTGAAAGAATGTAAATGGTTAATGAACAATGGAGTCCAGGATCCTTTGCATTAGCCCTTTTAGGATCCATTTGAGGTGCTTTACAAGTGGCACCTACAGATATTAAACATTTGGCATGTTCTTCTTTGTAATCAGGGCAATATTTCTACTTTCATGTGAGTTTGTAAGAATTGCTTAATGAACAAATTCATTGAAATCAACCTGCTAGACATCTTGAAATTCATGATGTCTGCCTTTAAGAACATGTTCCCTTTGGATTTAGAATAGCTGTTAACCAATCATAATGCACTCTATCAACAAATAGCTTTAAAGATAATGGGAGCTTGGGCCACCATAGAAGAAGGTACTCTGGTTCAGTCCTTCCTCTATATTTTGTAAGAATTTATATACTAATAGGTGCAGTTCTTGAAATGTTTCAGCCACAGAAAACTAATCCCATCCCCTGAAAACAAGAGAAAGTGTAGATAACACCTTGAATATTTCAGTTTTTAAAATTTATACACTATTCTCTAGTTTTTCAAATCTACTGTGATCATACTTTGTCCAAAACCCATGTTTCTATTTCCCTTGCAGTATCTTCTTTTAAAATTAATATTAGTAGCCGGGCTTTGTGGCTCAGGCCTGTAATCCCAGCACTCGGCAGGCTGAGGCAGAAAGATCGGTGCGAGTTCGAGACCAGCCTGGGCTACAAAAGTGAGCTCAAGGCCAGCCTGAACTGCATAGCGAGACCCTGTCTCAAAAAGACAAAAAACAAAAAAAACAAACAAATAAAATTAATATTAGTGAGAAAGAAAAAAAAATGAGTTTCATAACAGGTTAGTAAGACAGACACAACAATCAATAAATTATATATTGTCTTCATAGTATTGTTCAGAGTACAAGATGCAGACATGCTATCTTGTATAAAAGCTATTACTACAAATCTGTCTTCTCATTGAGCAAAGAAAAAGTAGCTGTATGTATATTCCAGTGGTCCATAATACTAGTGGGTTATCAGTACAACTAGCAATATTGAAGGCTGTTGACTTCAGCCTTTTAAAGCTCAGCATATTAATACAGCTTTTACGGTATTGTTTTATATATTATCTTCGCCAAATTTTATCACCTCAGGATAAGACCACTCTACCAAGGGGAAATAACTTTGCATACAAGTTCTTAACTTATGGTGAGTTCTGTTATGTACTATAGAACCTGCTATTATGGACTAAAGTACAAAATCAATAGTTACGAAAGTGTTTCCATTCCTAAATGATGTTTCATTCCACTGTTTTTTTTTTTTTTTTTTTTTTTTTTTTTTTTTTTTTTTTGTCTTTTTGAGACAGGGTCTCGCTATGCAGTTCAGGCTGGCCTTGAGCTCACTTTTGTAGCCCAGACTGGTCTCGAACTCACACCAATCCTCCTGCCTCAGCCTCCCGAGTGCTGGGATTACAGGCGTGAGCCACCACACCCCGGCTCCACTGTTTTTTTCTAATTTTACTACTCTAACTAGGTTATCATATTTATTATAATTAGTGGTTCTCTTTTCTCTAAAAATATGGGAAGCTCTAGGGTAATAGACTCATCACAACAAACAACTGGAGACTGAATTGATATGAACATCACTCTCAAAATTAACTGTCAAGATAGGATCTTGTATCCTCAGCTCCACAAACAAACAAACAAACAAACAAACAAAATGATAGCATCTTGTAACAGACACAAACCACGAATATCCTATATACAGAAGACAACCTTGAAGAACAGACTTTTCCCAGGAAAGACTTCATACTAGTGATACGGGTACTCTCTACAAAAGCTTACAAGGACCATCACAAAACAAAACGAAATAGAATATGACAAGAAGACAAAGCAAAATTCAATTTCAGAACTCTAGGCTACTCAGAACAGATCCAGGAGATATTGACACAGAATGAACTAGAAGTTACACAAATGGAATATCTGAAATAATAGTAATCAAAGTAAAGGAACAAATCCATGAGTCTGTCGAGGAAATCACACAAAAATAATCTCTCTGATGAGAAGAAAGGGAATGCTCACCAAATCTAGAGTAGAGACAGAGGAAAAGTAGATCAGGATAGGAAGAGCATGAAAACTGTGAATCATCAATAAAAAAAACAGAATACATGAAGTGGATATAAACAGATATCCAGGAAATAAAAATTCAATTGAAAGCTCATTAAAACACTTAAGCAAAACTGAAGACAGACATTCAGACCTTGAACATAGATTTTAAGCTATTGATTATGAAAAGAAAGATCTCTTGAAAATAATAATAGATCAGAATATAACTATTCAACAAATTCAACATGATGCAAACAAAATAATATCAGAATAATTGGTGTCAATGTAGAAGCAACATTCAACACAAACTACGTACAATTATTATTTACAGAAATAATTGCAGAAAGTTTCCTGAGTATGAGAAAAGAATCTGACTTATAGTTAATTGAGACATACAAACTCCAACTAGCCCTATAAAATAAATTTACACATATACAATAATTAGGATCCCAGAAATTCATCCCAAGAACAAAATGTTAAAATCTGTCAGAGACAAAAAGCTGGTTTCCTATAAAGGAAAGTCCATCAGGATCACAGTAGAATTTTGAACAAAACCTCTGATATGAAGAAGAACTTGGAGTGAAATATTTCAAGTACTTAAGAAAAAAAACTTCCAACCCAGATTGATGTACCCTGCAAAACTATCTTTCGAAATTAATGGAGAAATAAGATAATTCCATGACAAAGAACAAGAAAAGAAATTCATGACCACCAAACCAACACTATAAAAAGTACTGGAAAATATTCTAGAAAGAGAACAAAATAAATACAATTCTAAGAACAGCAACCAAGCAAATCACTAAGCAGAAAAACAAACAAACAATTAAACAGAGAGGAAAAGTAGAAAAAAAGTAGGAAAATAACCTGACAAAGACAAGCCAATACATCAGTAATAACCATTAAGGTAAATGTTCTCAATTTAAAAATCAAAAGAAATAGACTAGAAAAACAGGTCAAGAAACAAGAGCCAACAATATACTGTGTACAGACAACATTTAACTCAAAAATTATAGACTAAAAGTAGAAAGTTGGAAAACAGTGCTTGAAAGAGGAATCCAGATCAAAGCAAGATTAACAGTACTGTTTGCAAACAAAGTAAACTGTAAACCAAGAAAGAGAGATAAAGAAGGTTGCTACATACTTGTTAGCAAAATCTTCAACAGGAAAAGCTAGAAATCATATGTGTAACTAAGGGGAACACTAAACTATGCAAGAAAAATATAAACAGTCATTAAAAATCAGATAAGCAATATCACAGTTATAACAGGGTTCTTAATACTCTATTGTCATAAGGGCCTGCCAAATAGCTCAGCAGATTAAAGCACTCCCAAGCAAGCACAGGGACCTGCATTTTGATCCTGACTCTGGGCCGCACTGAGACTGCAATTGAGATTGAGTGTGGTGGCCCACGCCTGTAATCTCAGCTCTTGGGAGGCTGTAAACAGGCAGATCACTACGAGCCCAATCTAGGTCCCTGAACACCCTGTAGAACATTCTGTAAAATATAATAATAATAATAATAATAATAATAATAATAATAATAATACTCTATTGTAACAAAAAGATATTAACTAGACAAAAATATCAACAAACACATACCTAAACTGAACCAAACCTATAAACAAATGGACTTACTGGGGGTTTACAGAATGTTCTACCCAGCCAAATCTGAATGAATATTCTTTTCAGCTACACATGGAATGTTATCTAAATTAGACAATACAATACAGAATATAAACTAATGATATTTGAAAGAGAAGCAATTATCCCAAACTTATTCCTGGAGTCAAGTATTACTCTGATAGCAAAACAAAGAAAGATCCAACAAAAACAAAACTACAGACCAATCTGCCTAATGAACATAAATGCAAAAATCCTAAATGAAATACTAGAAGATAGAATACAACAAATCATGAAGTAGATTATACAACATGACCAATTATAATTCATCCAAGGAATTCAGGGATGGTTCGATATATGTAAATCAGTAATGTAATATACCATATCAATATACTAAATTTAAAAATAGAATCACATGATCATCTCAATAGATGCAGCAAAAGCTTTTTTTTTTTTTTTTTTTTCTGCGAAACTGGGGATTGAACTCAGGACCTTGCACTTGCCAGGCAGGCACTTGTGCCCCTGGGATATCTCCCCAGCATCTGAAAAAGCTTTTTCACTATTTTATTTTAATTTGAACAGACCAAAAACAGCAGCAAAATTTAGAAAACAGACAGAAACAGAATAACATACAATATATATGTTATTATATTATAGATTTTCATAAAAAGGTATAGCTAATTAACAATAATTGTTATATTATCTAATTTTATTATCAAATCTGTTGCTGAGATTAACTGATATAGTAATGCAAGAGTGAGTAAATAGCTGAATATTGGCACTTGCTTTCAAGAAATCTTAGGGTTTTTTCCTTGTCTTTCTCTTATTCCTTCTTTCTTTTTTGTGCGACCAGGGTTCAAACTCACAGCCTTGTACTTGGCAGTCAGGCACTTGTGCCATGGAGCTACATCCCCGGACCCCTTTGTCTCTTATTTGTTTTAATTTATTTTAAAGAAAATATAATAATTGATAAGACATCAGAAATGTTATATATCTAGAAGACCAAGACAAGAGGCATTCAACCATGGGATTTGTACTGCACACTGCTGTTTGCCATGTAGTTGCTCAGATCACAGATATCAGCATACAGAGTTAGTCAAGGTGAAAATTATAAACATTAACTGCTATTTAAAAAAAAAACTCATGGAAGTGAGTACCATCATATATATCATCTGGCTCCAAATAAATTTTAAGAATATTTTTCTGGATCTGTGAAGTACATTGAAGTTACTTTGATAGGGATTTTATTAAATCTGTATAACAATTTTGGGAGTATGGTCATTTTCGCTGTGTTAGTTCTTCCTGTACAGGATCAAGGAATATCTCTCCATTTTCTGAAATCTTCTTCAATCTCTTCTTTTCAAAGTATTGTAATTTTCATTGTATTGTGTGTGTTCTAAGACTTTGCCTTCTCTATTGATTGAGGGTGAGATATTTGTTTCTGTTTTACATTTTCTTCCATCTTTCAGTGTGTGGCTTTGGTTAGGTTACACCCGAAGAGCCTCCAAATATAAATAGCCAAGTGAAAACATGTAGTTAAGGTTGTTACAGTTTCCTTTTTGCAGTGTTACAATTATTAATACTAATAATAGCTAGTGAAAATTAGAAATTGAAAAAATTTGTAACCAATGTATTTGTACCTTACATAACAGGAACAAATATTATAGCTTTTTAGCAGAAAAAGCTTTTGATAAAAATTTTTTAGAAAGCTTTAGATAAATTCCAACACCAATTCATGATAAAAATTCTAAATATAATTGGAATAGGTGATATTAGTTTCACTCTGGTTAAACCCATTTATGACAGACTAACAGCCAACATCATACTAAATGGACAAATACCAAAATATTTCACTCTAAAATTGGGAATAAGACAATGATGTCCACTCTCTTCACCCGTATTCAATGTAGCTTTGCACATATTAACTACAATAATTAGATAAGCAATAGAAAGAAAAAAATAAGGTTAGAAATGTGAGAAGTTATTATTCATAGGTGACATGACACTATTCAGAATACCCCACGAAATCCTCATGGAAACATTTTTTAATAATTTTATTAATTTTATTTTTTTTTTTTTGTCTTTTTGCGACAGGGTCTCGCTATGCAGTTGAGGCTGGTCCTGCGCTCACTTTTGTAGGCCAGGCTGGTCTCGAACTCGCACTGATCCTCCTGCCTCAGCCTCCCAAGTGCTGGGATTACAGGCATGAGCCACCACGCCCGGCGTTTTTGTCGTTTTGAGACAGGGTCTCACTATGCAGTTCAGGCTGGCCTTGAGCTCACT
>PVJA010040892.1:0-18203 GCA_004027025.1 Myocastor coypus | reverse complement strand
GGTCAATAAAGACCCAGGATATAAGAGAACCTGTGCTGTAATATCCTATAACTCAGAGGTGTCCCAAATTTCCTGGTCAAGGAGATTATGGGACCTCAGAGGAAAGGGATGAATGAACTGCAGTGCATCTAAGGAGAGTCACCCAGAGAAAAACATTCTCTCAGGCTTTCACAGAAAGCAAACTGGCCAAGCAATGGCCGTGACTCGTCCCGAAAGCTGACACTAACAACAGTTCTACAAAGTACATTCTATGGTCTCAAATTTAATCCTGAGGGGATTTGACCCTGGAAGATACAAAAAAAAAAAAAAGAATGTTTAGTTATACAGGTCTTGCTTCGACTTGCCCTTGACCACCCAGCAAGAAAAAAAAATCCTTAATTACAACGCATGGAATGCAGAGCTAGATTGGTGAGATGTGCTTTAGGAGGCTTAGATTCAATAGCCTCCAACATCACAAGCTTCACTGGTGGCACACTGCAATTGCAAAACCTTTGACTGTGTATGTATCTGCTTCCTCTTAGTCCAAAGAGAAGTATATTCTTTCCTTTTTTTTTCTGTCTTTCTTTTTTCTATGAAACATCAATAGGGAGGTGGGTCATGCCCACACACTGCACTCTATAGAATGATTGTGAGGACAATATGCAATATGTCAACTTTCAAAGAAAAGAAGTGGGAAAAAAAAAAAGTAATGTGGATTTAGAAAGGTTAATGTTTAATTGTTTGATCAATCTTATGTACCTATATGTATTAATCTAAACTGATCTGATGATGAAAATATGTAATATAACCATTGTTAAACGTAAACAATAGAAAAATTACAAAAAATAAAGCAAATACTTATAGACATGAAAATATAAAGAACTAAGAATATTTACTAGAATAAGAGACTGGGCCAAATACCATAGTCTTGACAGGCTACAATTTTGTATTTCCTTGAATTTCCAAATATCTGTGTCAAAACTGTGTAACTGCTTATATCACATTGTATAGAATGTTAGTAGAATATCAATGATGGTCAGAAAATATCAATTCCAAGATAAGTCAAAGATATTTGATACTCAGAAAGCCAGTGATGATAAGCTCAAGTACCTATGTTATAGAGTAATAGTATCACAAAGCTTTTCTGCTGGAGGGTTAAGAATGGAAGTTACAGACCAAAAGTTGGAGAAAAAAAAGGGCTATGAGGATAGCCAATATTTTGGCCCTAGCCCTTCAAGGTCAGTAAGGACTCAGGACATAAGAGAACCTGTGCTGTAATAGCCTATAACTTAGAGGTGTCCCAAATTTCCTGGTCAAGGAGATTATGGGGCCTCAGAGGAAAGGGATGAATGAACTATAGTGCATCTAAGGAGAGTCACCCAGAGAAAAACATTCTCTCAGGCTTTCACAGAAAGCAAACTGGCCAAGCAATGGCCGTGACTCGTCCCGAAGGCTGACACTAACAACAGTCCTACAAAGTACAGTCTATGGTCCCAAACTTAATCCTGAGGGGATTTGACCCTGGAAGATACAAAAAAATGAATGTTTTGTTATACAGGTCTTGCTTCGACTTGCCCTTGACCACCCAGCAAGAAAAAAAAATCCTTAATTACAATGCATGGAACACAGAGCTAGATTGGTGAGATGAGCTTTAGGAAGCTTAGATTCAATGGCCTCCAACATTACAAGCTTCACTGGTGGCCCACTGCAATTGCAGAACATTTGACTATGTATTCATCTGCTTCCTTTTAGTCCAAAGAGAAGAATTTTCTTTTCCATTTTTTTTCTTTTTTTGTTTTTCTTCTTAGCAGCATCAATAGGGAGGTGGGTCATGCCCACACACTGTACTCTGTACAACTATTGTGAAGACAATATGCAATATGTCAACTTTCAAAAAAAGAAATAAAAAGTAATGTTGATTTAATGTGTTAATGTTTAATTGTTTGATCAATCTTACATACCTATATGTATTAATCTAAACTGACCTAATGATGAAAATATGTAATATAACCATTGTTAAATTTAAACAATAAAAATATTAAATCAAAAAATAAATAAATAAATTTAAAAATGTACTAGAGGACATCAATAACCCATTATCACAAAGAGACATATCAAATAGACAAAAAATCAGCAAAGAAATACCAGAACTGTACCAAAGTTTTGAAAAAGGGACTTAGTGGATGTCTATAGAGTGTTTTACCCCAAAACATCAATATGTATATTTTTGTCAGCTGCACATAAAATATTATCCAAAATAGATCACATATTAGTGCATGGAACATGTTTAAGTAAATGCAAAGCAATTAAAATTAGCTCATGCATATGATCATACCATAGTGCGATGAAATTCGAAATCAATGGCAAAAGAAATAACGAAAATTCATAAACACATGGAAATTTAATAACACCCTCCAGACCAATCAGTGGGGCAAGGTAAAACGAAAAAAGCAATTAGAAAATGTTTACAATTAAATGATGTCTATACAACTTACTGGAACTTATAGGATGCAATAAAAGAAGTCCTATGAGGAAAATTGGTAGTAGTGCACTTCCATGTCAGAAAAACAAAGCAAGTGCAAACAGGCAATGTAGCACTGCACCTCAAACTCCTAGAAAAAGAGCAAGTCAGGCCCGCAGTTCATATGAAGAGGAAATGACCGAGATCAGATTGGGAGACAATGCAACAGAGACTAAGAAAACAATGCAAAGAATCAAGACTTATTTCTTTGAAAAATTACATAAAATTGACAAACACTTAGCCAACCTTATCAAAAAAAGGAAAGAAAAAACTCAAATCCATGCAATGAAAATTATGAAATCACAACAGACCCTGCAGAATTCCTGAAGATCATCAATATCTACTTAGAGTACCTATATCATAATAAGATGGAACATACAGAAGAAATGGACAAATTCCTAGACACGTATGTATTACCACAGCTGAACCAAGAAGATATAAAAGTTCTAAATAACAATACCAGTCAGTGAGTTCAAGATTTAATTTAAAAGCTATCGAAAAATAAAAATTAAAACCTATAGGCAGCCAGGTGTGGTGGTACATCCCTGTAAATCCAGCACTCAAGAGGCTATAGCAGGAAGATCATTACAAGTTCGAGACCAGCCTAGGCTACAAAGTGAGCTCAAGGTCAGTCCGAGCTGCATAGTAAGACCTTGTTTCCAAAAGACAAAAAATAGAAATAAAAAACCAAAAAGCATAGAAAAACCCAGATCTTCACAGATTCATTTCTGAGTTCTACAAGAAATTTAGAGAAGATCGAATGTCACTTACCTCAAGCTGTTTAATGAAATTTAAAGGGGAGCAATAGTTTCATGCTCATTTTTGGAAGCAAGCATTGCCCTTATATATGTAGAAGGACCTAACCATAAAAGAGAACCAGAGGACAATCTCTTTAATTAACAAAGATCCTGACCAACAAATCTAAATTATACACCATGACCAAGCGAGATTCATTTCACTCAGCGGATGTCAATCAATAAATGTAATACCTCATATTAACAGAACTAAGGATAGAAACCAGACGGTCATCTCAATAGCAACACATGGGGCTGGGGAGATAGCTCAGGAGAGTGAGTGCCTGCCTGAAAAGTGCAAGGTCCTGAGTTCAATCCTTGGTACAAAAAAAAAAAAAAAAAGGCACAACAAACCTTTGACAAAATGTAGTGCCCATTGACGATAAAAAAAACCCTACAGAAAATTGGAACAGATTATCTTTATCTCAGTCTGATAAAGCCATCCATGAAAAATCAACAACCACAATTGCACTAAATGGTCAAAACGGAAAGTTTTCACTCTAAAATCAGGAATAAGACAAGAATATTCACTATCAAGGAGTGATGTGCCTTGGTGAACCTTGGGAGTTTGGGTGGCTGCCTGGAAGGTGGGGAGACTTCAGCACTCCCCACCACCACCATCACCGCCACCGCTACAGGAGCAAGCCGATCCTCAGTGAACCTCAGGAGATTCAGTGGGCTTCTCAGGAGGGGAGAAATGACATCCCCCTCCCCCTTCCCGGCACCGCAGCAGAGGCACTGAGCCTCGGTGCACCTCAGGAGCTTTTGGAGTCTCGGTCTGCAGGAACACTGCACAGGACGCACCTGGGACATGCCAACAGTCTGGAGTAGCCCAGGGGAACTACATTCTAGCAAAGGGAAGTGCTTCACACACAGGCTCATAATTTATGGTCGGTTCTGTTACGTAGCTGCAGGCTTTGCTCTTGCCAGATCAGCAGTTACCACATTTGGCCCGTTTCGAAATTGTGGTTACTGGTAACTATACTACTACAGTGAGGATATCATATCTAGTTTGGGGGGTTTTTTTCAAGTCCTACTTTGTTTTTTTATAATTAATATATTGCATGTTGTTGTCTTTGCTATAGTTGTTCAGAGTACAAGATGCAGACATGATTTCTTGTGTAAGCATTATTAGTACAGATCTTTCTCTTCATTGCACAAAGAGAAATTAGCTGTATATATAGTCTAATAGTCCATAACAGCAGTGGATTATCAGCTCATCTGGCATTATCAGAAGCTGTTGAGTTGAGCCTCTTAGTATGGCTTTCATTTCTATACCTCATGGTTAGACTTTTCTGCTGGATGGTTAAGACCGAGATAAAGCAAGACCTATGTTATAAAAAATATATATAACTTTTGTATCTGACAAGGTCAGTCAGGTCCCCTCAGGATTTACCCTAAAACCATGTACTGTGGTTTGCAGAACTTTTGTCAGTGTCAGCCATCTGGATGAATCATGGCCACTGCTCGACCAATTTGCTCTCTGTAAAAGCCTGAAATGGTTACGTTCCTAAATCTCTGTATAGCAATGTGCAATTATTTTTTTAATATTCTATAGGAATTTAAAGTTTAGAATATCAACAATTGATGGAAAATACCTATTTCATGCTGTGTCTAAGGCATCTGCTATTCAAAAAAATAATGATGCTAAGCTCAAGTGCCTATGTTATAGGGAATATTATCATTAAGCTTCTCTTCTGGAGGGTTAACAACGTAAGTTGACAGACCAAATAATTAAAGGAAGGGATACTAGGAAAGCCAATATTTTGGCTCTAGCCCTTCAAGGTCAGTGAGGACACAAGACATAAAAGAATCTGTACTGCAATGGCCTATAACTCCATGGAGTCCCAAATTTCCTGTTGAAGGAGATTATGGGGCTGCAGAGGAAAGTGACTGGTGATGTACAGTGTGCGTAAGGAGAGTCACCTAGAGAGAAAACATTCTCTCATATCTGTTATAATCAGTTGTTCTCCCTTTTGTAACAATATTGGAAAGCTCTGGTGTAATGACTTCACTGCAGCCATACACCAAAAGACTAGGGACTGAGGCAAACAGAAACAAATATCACATTTCCAATTAATTAGGAAGGTAGGATCTTGGGACAGCACAAACCAAGAAAATCCTACACAGAAGAACCAGGCCTAAAGTACAGATTATTGTTATAGAGGCATTGATATTAATGATATAGCTAGCCTCGTGAGAGCCTTCCTCTCAGAAGGATCACCACAGAGCACAAGTAAAAGCTGTTTTTGAACAAAATGTAAAAAAAAGGGGGGGACACAATCTCAGAACTCCAGCACATGCAGAACAGCTCCAGGAGACATCAGTATAGAAGAACTTGGAAATCACACACCGGAAATTTCTGAAATGATAAAAAGAGAAATAAAGAAACAACTCTATCAGGCTACAGAAGAAATCACCAGAAATGATGTTTCAGATAAAAAAAAAAAAAAAGAAATGACAACTGTGGTGAAATAGCTGCTCAGTGTATCTCAAGAGCACATAGATTTAAAAAAAAAAACAGAATAGAAAATAATACAAACCTTGACTGAACAATATAGGAAAGAATTAGAATGCATGAAACAGATTCAAAGAAATAGTCAGGAAAATAAACATTCCATTGAAAGCTGGAAAAACAATTGAATGAAAAGGAAGATAGACTTTCAGACCTTGAAGGCAACACTGCAGCTAGCAATCATGGCATGACAAGAAACCAGGAAAGCACAACTCGTCACCTGCAAAGTGACGCAAAGAAAAGCGACGGGAGATGGACAGGTGTCAATAAAAAAGCAAGAGTCAACATGGATGACATGGAAAGACTATTTACAGAAGTAATAGCTGAAAATTTCCCAAGCATGGAAAGGGACTTTGACATACAGGTAAGCGAGGCATGTTGAAGTATAATTAGCCATAATCAAAATAAATCTACACGCAGCACATAATAATCAAGATCTCATAAATTCAGAACAAGAACAGAATATTAAAAGCTATTAGGAAAAAACATAATCTATAAAGAAAAGATCTTCAGAATCACAGCAAATTTGTTAACACAAACCATCAAATCAAGAAGAGATTGTAGTTAAGTATTTTGGGTCCTGGAAGAAAACAACCTTCGACCCAGATTGATATATCCTGCAAAACTATCTTTCAAATTTAGTGGAGAAATAAGATACTTCCACAACAACAACAACAAAAAAAAAACTGACAAAATTCATGATCACCAAGCCAACTCTACAAAGACTACTAAAGGGTACTCTCAAGAGACATAAAAATAACCACAATTCCAAGAACAACAAAAGAAAGAAATCACCAAGCAGGACAAGCAATGAAACAGAGGGGAAAGCAGGAAACTAACATGTTGAACATAAGCCAGTTCATACCAGTTATAACCAGTAACATAAATGACCCCAATTCCCCAATCAAAAGAAACAGATTGGCAGAGTGGAAACAAAGCCCAGCAATATGTTGTATACAACAAATACATTCGACTCTAAAGGAAATTCACAGGCAGAAATTCAAAGGATGGAAAACAATACTTCATGTGACAGGAACCCATAAAAAAGCAGGCATAGCTATTCTGGTTGCTGACAATGTCAACTTCAAACCAAGAATGATCAAGAGATAAAGAAGGTCACTACACAGCTATTAGGGGAAAATTACAAGAGGGAGAGATGGCAATCATAAATATATGTGAGTCAGATACAGGAGCACCCAATTGTATAAGACAAATTCTAATAGACATGAAAAATCAAATAAGCAACCATGCACATAATCACAGCATTTAATGTCCCATTATCACGAAGAGATGGATCAACTAGACAAACAAATCAGCAAAGAAATAAAGGAACTAAACCAAACTTGTGAATAAATGGACTTACTAAACCTTTATAGAGTGTCCCAACCAACATCAGAATACACATTCTTAGGGTTGGGGAGATAGCTCAGTAGAATAAGCACCTTCCTGGCAAGCACAGGGTTCTGAGTTCAAGCCCCACTACCACAAAAAAAAAAAAAAAAAAAAAAAAAAGAATACACATTCTTCTCAGCTGCACACAGACATTCTCTAAAGTATATCATATACTCGCCAATAGAACATGCTTAAGTAAATGCAAAGAAGTTCAAGTTATCCCATGTATGTTATCTGTCCATAGTGCAATGACACCTGAAATTATTGGCAAAAGTAATCACAAAAACTCCACAAACACATGGAAATTAAGTAACACCCTCCTAAAGAACCAATGAGTCACAGATGAAATTAAGAAACTAAACAGTTTTTATAATCAAACAAAGCTTCAGATTAAACTTACTGGAACCTGTGAGACACAAAAAAAGCAGCGTCAGAGGGAAATCTGGAGCACTGAGTTCTCACATAAGGAAAACAGAGTGAGAACAAACAAACAGCCTTAGGCCGCACCTCAAGCTTCTAAAACAAGAAGCGCAACTCAAGCCCAAAGCACCAAGAAGGCAGGAAATTATAAAGGTCAGAGCAAACATTGATGCAATGGAGATAAAGAGAAAATACAAAGAATTAACGAATTGAAGATCTGGTTCTTTGAAAGAATAAACCCCTAGCCAACCTTACCAAAAAATGAAACGAAGCAACTCAGATTCATGCAGTGAGGAAGGAAAAGGTGAAATCCCTGAAGATCCTATAGAAACTGAGGTCAGCAATAGCTACTTCAAAAATCTTTATTCTCACAGGGTGGAAAACACAGAAGAAATGGACAGACTCCTAGATATATATGAATTTCCAAAGCTAAATCAATAAGATATAAAGATCCTGAACAGCTCAATATCAATCAATGAAATTGAAAATATAAATAAAAACTTACCGATAAAGAAAAGCCCAGATCCTGATGGAATCACAGATGAATTATACTGGAATTTTAGAGACTTAACTCCAATTCTTCTCAAAGACTTCAATGCAATCGAAAGAGAAGCAAGTCTCCATAACTTATTCCAGGAGGCAAATATTACCTGAACCAAAACCAGAGAAAGGCCTACCCAAAAGAACTAGAAGCCAAACTCCTCAATGAACAAATATGCAAAAATACTCAGTAAAATACTAACAAACAAAATACAATAAATCATCAAGATTGCACACCACGGCCAAGTGGAATGCATCCCAGGAATGCAGGAATGGTCTCCAAATCAATAAATTGATTACATCATATCAACAGAGCCAAAGATAAAAATCACATAACCATCTTAATAGATGGTTAATAGGTGCAGCAAAGCTTTTTAACAAAGTCCAACACTCCTTCATGATAAAAAAAAAAAAAAAAAAAAAACTGTAGAAAATTGGAACAGATGATCTTTACCTCAATCAGATAAAAACCACCTATGACAAAACAACAGCCGACGTCATACTAAACTGAAACCTTTCACTTTAAAATCTCGAACTAACTATAAATGTGTTTTGAAACTATCATATTGTTATTTCTTATTAAAAGTAGTAAAAAATAAAATAAAATGAAAAATCTGGGACAAGACAATGATATCCATTATCATTACTCCTATTCAGCATAGTTCTAGAAACATTAGTCATAGCAATCCGACAGCAAAGAGACATAAATGAAGTAAGGATATTAAATGAAGAAGTGAAATTACCATTATTTGCAGATGACGTTATATTGTAGATAGAAGGCTCCAAAAAGCTCCATTGAAAAACTTCTAGATTTAATAACCAAATTCAGTAGAATAGCTAGATACAAAGTCAGTACTCAAATATGAATATTAGCACTCCTGGACACAAGCAACAAAGTCATTGAGAGAGAAATTAGGGAAAGCATGATGTGCACAGTGGCATCTAGGATAAATGGAATATTTAAGAATCAATTTAACAAAGGGAGTAAAAAATTTATACATTGAAAAATACAGTGCTGTGAAAAAAGAGATCAGAGAGGATTCCAGAAAATAGAAAGATGTTCCTTGCTCATGGATAGGAAGAACCAACACGATAAAAAAGGCCATACTATCAAAACTGTTACACAGAGCCAATGTAATCCCAATTAAGACATCACTAATATACCTCACAGGTCTAAAGAAAATGTCCCAAATTAGGGAATGTAACCCAAGCAACAAAGACAAGGCAGGAGGTATCACAATCCCTGACTTGAAATTATACTACAAAAAAAAAAAAAGAAAAGAAATTATACTACAAAGCTACTGTGATAAAATCAGCATGGTGTTGGCAAAAAAAAAAAAAATGGGCCCCAGGATGAATGGAACAGATTAGAAGATGCGGCCACAACTACAAACATGCTCACTCATGTTATCTTTGACAAAGGAGCCAAACATGTTCGCTGGAAAAAAGCCTTTCAGCAAATGGTGGTGGAGAAACTGGATCTCCACATGTCAAAGACTAAAACTATGCCCATGTACTAAGCTAAGGTCCAAATGGATCAAATAGTTAAGTATTAAAGTATAAGTGCTGAATCTCCTGGTGGAGAAAGCAGGTGGAGATCTTGAAGACATAGGGGTAGGCAGAGAGTTCATGAACAAAACCCAGACTCCACATGGTAAATACATCCATTAATCAACAACTGGGATCTCATCTAATTGAAATGTTTTTGCACATCAACAGAAATTATTAGCAAAGTAAATCCCACAAATTATGATGATGAAAACATGTAATATAACCCATGTTAAATTTAAACAATAAACTAAATAAATAAATAAAACTAAAAAATTAAAAAAAAATAAATCCCACAAATTAGGAAAAAATTAGTTAACTGTCCCTCAGACAAAGGACTTCTATCTGGAACATAAAAGGATTTTAAGAAATCAGGTCCCCAAAATTCAAAGACCTGATCAAAAATGGTCATCTGAGATGAAGATACTTCTCAGATGAAAAAAATAAAAGTGGCAAATAAATATAACAAGAAGTGTTCAAAAACATTGATCATTCAAAGATGCAAATAAAATGAGATTCCATCTCACCCCAGAAAGAATAGCTATCATTAATAAGTTCTGGTGAGCCTGTGGGGAACAAGGAGCCCTTCCCCACTGTTAATGAGAGTGTAGGCTGGCACAATCACTGTGGAAATCAGTGCGGAGATTTAAAAAAAAAAACAAAACTAAGATTAGAGGTTCCAGTTGACGTAGCTATTCCCCTTCTGGGTTTTTCTCAGAAGAATTGAAGACATCCTACCACATACATGTACCCATGTTTATAGCTGAGCGATCTGTCATAGATAAACCTTGGATACAACCCAAATGCCCATCAACTGAGGAATGCATAAAAAAAGATGTGATATTTTATACAATGGAATATTACATAGATATAAATAAAAATAAATAAGGCTCTTATAAATGGATGCAACTAGAGAACTTAGTCTAACTGAAGTAAATCACATCTGCACGTGTAAACATCGTATCGTCTCCTCATGTAAGAAACAAAAGATAAATAAAATCCAAAAGTGATATTAAATATCATGAAAGGGAAAGAAATTGCTCAAAAGGAAAGAACAACTGGCATGGGAGAAAGGGGTTATATAGCAAAGATAATTGTACTACCAATTTACATTGGTTTATGGAAAGGAACAATCCAATTGCCTAATTGTATGATCAATTTTCCATGCATGTATCAGATAATCTGAGCAATCAAAATAGCAACATGCACTATGAGAACCATTGTTGGCTTTCTAGCATCTTGTTTTGAAATTCTGTATTATTTTAATGTTTTTTCTTATTTTTCCGGCAGGATGGCTCTGTGGTCTAAAGCGCCTGTTTAGGAAAGCTTAGGCAACAGCAGGGACCACAGTTTGATCCCCAGCACCATACACTGTGCCAGCCCCACCCCCAGGACAGGCTGAGCCGACCATAAAAATAAGTAAGTAAATAAATAAATAGATAAATAAATAGATAAATAAAATTAAAAAAAATAAAAAAGACTGTCAACTATCGCCACTCTTATTCCACATAGGTCAGGAAACATTAGCCAGAGCAATTAGACAAGACAATGAAACAAAGAATAAAAATAGGAAAGGAAGAAGCTAGATTCTCTTGTTTGCAGATGGCACGATACCACACAGAGAAGACCCCGAAACCTCCCCCTAAAGCTTTGAGATTGAATAACCAACTTCAATCGTGTAGCTGAATACAAAGTCAACAACCAAAAATCAACAGCATTCTTCACACAGATAACAAACACACTGAGAGAAAAATTAAGAAAACCACACCTGTCCCAATAACACCAAAAAAATTATGAAATACTTAAGAATCAACTTAACCAAGGAAGTAAAACACCCTTACATTGAAAGCTACCGTATTGCTGAAAAGGAAACCAAGGAGGATATTACATACTGGGAAAAGATCCTTTATCCTTGGGTAAGAAAACCAATATAGTGAAAATAGCCCTACTTCCAAAATTGTTATACAGACTTAATGCCGTTCCAGTCAAAATACCTCACAGAATTAGGAAAGACAACCCTAAGACACAACAGGAACCAGAAGAGAGCCAGAACAGCAAAAGCAGTGCTGAGCCACCAAGGCCAGGTGGGGCCATCACAGTCCCAGACCTGAAATTATACTACAAAGCTACTGTGATGCAAACCTCACGGTGCCTGGGATTTAGCTGGGGAGAAAGCGACTCGAGGATCAGCCGAACAGGTCAGGAGATGCAGAAACAACTGCAGCCTCGCTTAGCTACTTTTTCTTTGACAAAGGAGCCAAATACCTCCGCTGGAAAATGAGACAACCTCTTTAATAAATAGTGCTGGAACAAAACTGGCTTTCCACGTGCTGAAAATTAAAGCTAGATCCATATCTCTTACCATTCACTGAACTGAAATCAAAATGGATTACAGATCTAAATATTAAAACAGAAACACCGTATTTGTTGGATGATAGCCTAGACAGAACTCTTGAAGACATGGGCGTAGGCAAAGACGTTATCAACAAAACTCTGATTGCACAGAAAATGTCACGAAGAATCACCAACTGGGATCCCATCTTATTAAAAAGCTTTTGCACAGCAAAGGAAATCATCAACAGTGCAAAGATGGCTTATATACTGAGAAAAATTTTGCTAACTGTTCCTCAGACCAAGACTAATATCTAGAATACATAAAGAACTAAAACCAATCAGATCTCCCAAACTTAGACTCGGTCAAAAAATGGGTATCTAAAATGAACAGACACTCCTCACATGCTGAAGTATATACATGGAAAATAAATATATGAAAAATGCTCAGCATCACTGGTCATTTGAGAGACGCAAATTAGAACAACACTTAGATTCCCTCTTACAAAAAGAATGGCTGTTTTCAGGAAACCAACAAATAACAAATGCTGGTGGGGTTGTGAGGAAAAAGGAACCTTCTCCACTATAGCAGGGGTATAGAGCAGTGCAACCAGTGTGCAGGTTAGTGTGGAGATTCCTCAAGAAGCTAAACTAGAGATTTCGTTTGACCCAGCTATTTCCCCTTCTTCCTCCCTTCCCGAAAGAATTAAAAGCATCATGCTACAGTGATATAGGAACGCCCGTTGCATACAGTAATGAAGTTCATAACAGTCAAACCTTGGAAACAGCCCAAACGCCCATCAGCTGATGAGTGGATGAAGTCGTGCTTTTCAGACAGTGGAGCACTGCTCTGCCGTAAAGGGTAACTCTGAGGCGTTTCTATTAGCTTGATGCACCCCAAGACCATATTCTTAAACTCATGTGTAAACACTGCATCACTTCTCAGACGTGAGAGACTGAAAGGGTAAATAAGAACCAAAATGTGTAACAGGTACCAGGAAGTAGGAAGAAAGAGAAGGGCAGTGAGGAAGGGAAGGGGAGAGGAAGGGAGAGAAGAGAGGGGAGCGGAAACCAAGCCTTGCCCACGTGCAGCACGGCACACCACACCCTGGGCAGCCCCGGTGCAGTGTCCTCGCCCCTACAGCCACCAGGCCATGAGCAACATGTCAGCCACAGTTGAGCTCTCAGTACCTCAGGAATCCGGATGGTTCTCAGCTGTGGCAAGTGTTTTCGACAGTGGTGCAGGAAAGATTTTCACCATTTGATTTCTGAGAATATGTAATATTGAAATGAATGAACACACATTACCATACCAATTATTTGCACTAGGACAAGCAGCAGACCCTAAGATGAATGCAGTCCTAGCAAGCCAGGAGACGCTGCAGGAAGCAGAAGCCTCCTAGAGTGATTGTGGCCAGCCTTCAGGCCCCGCAGCTCCATGTGTGGGTGGGACAGTGGGCCCTGCAGCTCAGTGTTGGCAAGAGCAATGTCCAGTGGACGAGGTCACGGCAGGCCCCACAGGGCAGCTTTCCCAAGTGAAAAGCAACGCTTGCTTAAAAAAAGAAAAGAAACAGGACTTAAGTATTTCTCTATGGCTAAGGCCAAAAAGATTAAAGCTATCTCCCCATGCCACCATGAGAACAGAGCTGGCACAAGGCTAAATATTTAAGAGACATCTTTGATGCAAGAGGTGACGGTGTCAGGGCGCTGCTCCCATTGGTCCATTTGGGGGCCGAAACTCCTTAAACCCTCGCTGCCTGACTGCCCAACACAGCTACAGAGCGTACGTCGCCAAACAAAAATGGCTCTCGGAGTCTTAATCATTCTTAGCAAATGTTTCTGCTACCTTCAAAGGGCCCGGCACCCTTCATTCTTAGTAAGAGACAATACCATTCAAGCTGTCATCTTATCTTCACGTTCCTCCCATAGTGGACTGGCCACAGCGCAAAGATTTTGTGACCACTCGGGCTAGGGTGTGGAGAGGCACTGCCACCACCAGCACGGAAGCGCAGGACTGCTCAGCCACAGGAAAGCGATCGGCAAGCCCTCGAGAGATGTCAGTGTGGGTTGTCCTGGGCCTGCCCCTCACCCTCCTGGGGACATTTCCTGCATCCATAACTGGACACATGCCAAGTGACACATTTAGGACACTACTGCAGTGTTGTATTGAAAGATTAGAGTACTTCTGGCCTGAGAGATAGCTCAGTGGTCTAGGTGCCTGCCTGGCAAGTGTAAGAATTTGAGTTCAACCTCCAGTACTATAATCTGTGCTGGCGCCACACAGAACCTGTCACCAAAACTGGGCATGGTGACACATGGCTATAATCCCAGCACTAGGGAGGCTGAAATAGAAGATCGCTATCAGTCTGACTTGCGTAGCATGACTCTGAACCAAATAAATAAATAAATAAATAAATAAATAAATAAATAAATAAATAAATAAATAGAGGGGCAGACAGTTCAGTGGACTAAGCTCCTGTTTAGGCAAGAGCAGAAACTAGGGTTAGATCCCCTGTACAGGTGCACTGAGCTAGAGACCAAGTCTGGGCCTAGTGGCACACGCCTGTAATTCCAATGCTGCAGAGGCTAAAAATAGGAGGATCACTGAGTCTGAACTGCAGAGTGAGACTCGGTACCAAATGCATAAATTTTTTAAAGAAAGGAAAGAAGGAAAGAAAAAGAGAGACAGAAAGAAAGAAGAAAGAAAGAAAGAAAGAAAGAAAGAAAGAAAGAAAGAAAGAAAGAAAGAAAGAAAGAAAGAAAGAA
Source organism: Myocastor coypus (assembly GCA_004027025.1). Taxonomy (NCBI): domain Eukaryota; kingdom Metazoa; phylum Chordata; class Mammalia; order Rodentia; family Myocastoridae; genus Myocastor; species Myocastor coypus. Next base: position 3,397 of record PVJA010040892.1, on the reverse strand, counting down.
AGAAAGAAAGAAAGCGGTTAGAGCAACTCTGGCTGTGTCAGCACTCTAGGGAACAGAGTCCGTATGAGCAGCCCCTGCAAGTTTCCGCTCTGGTGCATGGTGTGAGGAGACTGCATTCTGCCACGACCCTGCCCAACTCTGTCCCCTAGTACTGCCACTCCCTGCTGAGTGACCTTGATGTAGCTGTGTGTGAAATATGAGCAGCAAACGTGCTAAACTGAGGTAAGCACCGGCACGCCAAGAGAGCCGTGTTTTGTGGCAGAGCCCGTGTACTGCTCAAAACATGGCTTCCCCTTGTAAGGTTATCACTGGCTACCATGTATTAGTCTGTGTGAGGTGGAAACCAAACAGGGCCCAGGCGTTGAGCCTGCTGACAACTGTCACCTTGGTCCACCTCTTCTTCAGGTCCCTCTAAAGGGAAGGGTGCCCATGGTGGCTTCCAAGATGGTACCAATCCGTGGAAGGTTCCTGGGGAGTTCACCCAGAAATCTGAGCCCTTCTTGTCACTCAGAGCCAGCAGTGACCAACAGGCCTCGGGAGCTCTGCCAGCCACCGGAGATGGCAGACCCTGCCCAGCTGTACCTTTCTTGCTCTTTATTCTCTGTTGCTGGTCACCTTGGATGCCACTTTCAGCTGCTGGCAATAGTGTCATCAGCTCAGCCTGCTCTGCTCCACAGAGAAATACTGAATCGGTAGAGGGGTGAACTTTCAAAGAGGCTTTACTGGGACTTACGCTGAAGTTGGTATAGTCAGCTGGCAAAGTCCTTTGCCCTAGTTGGCAAGTTCCTATGTGTTTCTCCCATGTCCCAAGCAATTGCTGAAGTCAAGCTACGCCTTCAGTTGGTCTCCCTGCCACATGCCTCCTTTTTGGTCATATGGAGTCCTCATGAGAAATCCACATTCATCACTTTCTTTGATGTTCAGCATAATTAGCCTCTTTCAGTTCCAGCTTCAAGCGAGCTTCTGACCTCATGTTCCACACACAGATGACATGCCAATCTCTTCCAGGAATGTGCCATGCTTCACTGCCTTAAGAAAGTTGCAGCTAACTTCCTATAGAACACATTTTCTTCAGACCAAGTCAAAGATATCGCTCCTTCAGTATTTCTTCTGAATTGTGACTCACGGAACCACTGCATGCTGAGAAACATGATGGGTGGATGCATGGTCGATGCATAACTAACTAGGCAAGTGGATAGCAAATGGATTGTATAAATGGTGGATGGATGGATGGACGGATGGATGGATGGATGGATGGATGAATGGGTGGATGGATGGATGGATGAGTAGGTGGGTGTGTGGGTGGGCGGATGGATGGATGGATGAATGGATGGATGGGTGGGTAGATGGATGGATGGGTGTGTGGGTGGGCAGATGGATGGATGGGAGTGATACATGGTGATTAGGTGAATGGCGAAATGAGTGGTCATTATAACCTCTGCAATTACTTATCATGACCCTAGAAGCCTCAGAATCTTTGTGAGACTCTAGTGATGAGTTTTAGGAATGTATAATTTAGATCAAGTGGCTCTCCAAATAGCCAACAGTGTTCCCTTATCCAAATTCCAGGATCCACGCAAGAGCTAAATTATTTAGACTATTTTCTCATAAATATGGAACTATAAGGGGAAAAAAATCAAAGAATAGAAGAGCTTATACATTTGTCCTTTTTACTTAACAAAATACAAGTGAAATTCTTGTTTGAAATCTAGATTCATTCGGTTTTATTTTTGTTTGGAGTTTGAGATATTCTCACAGGAGCTAGGGCTGTTTCCTCACCTTTTCCCCTCGGGCATAATCATGGACATGTTGCTGGCATCTCCAGCCTGCACGCATTGCCTACTGAAAGCAGCCGGTGGTGCACCCTGACCGCGTGGCGAGCTTGTGCCTGGGGTTTGTTAAGAAAGCAACGTTTGAAGTTAGCGCAGCAGTATTTCTTCGTCCAAGCAGCAAAGCCAGCCAACTGGCAACAACTGCTTTGCAATAAAACGGGAACATGAAGAGCCAGCCCTGTTGTCGTCTCAGGTATATGCGGCAGACGCACCGAGCAAAGTTCCCCACTGCCTTTGCCCTCCATTCATCTTGTGGGGAACGTGCTGCACTCCACCTCCTTAGAGCCTTGGAGGGAGGAATCGCGGGGGCTCTCAACCAGCAAATCTTGGCAGCCTCTAGCTATGCACTGCTATTTGATTAAGTCTTTGGCATAGGAGCCAAGGTAAGCCTTTTTATGGCATTATGTAGAATGGCTTCTTGGTAAATGACACACTCCCCAAAGAATGTTTCCAGAGAGGCCTTCGCAAAGCTTTCGGGGGTGCAGACGCTTCACATGTAGCATGCTTGCTTTATTAGATGGACTATAGTATATTGCTAACTACTCCGAGGTTTTCCTAACTGAGACTTGAGCTCCCTGGATGTGAGGGCAGGAATGCATACCAAGGGTCTCCCAGAGCCTGAGAAGTTCCATGGGAGTGTGGCCTCCTCTTCCTTCTTCATTCAGTAGGAGTCTCTATTCCCTCTGCAAATCGACCTCCCCTGCGCATGGATTCCAGCCAGTCAGCAAAGCAGAGCCCCCAGGAGGTGGGCATTAGGTCGGGGCTTTGGTGTCTGGGAGACGACAGTATGGGGAGTGGGACGTTCACAGCATCTCCAAGCTGTGAACCCAGAGGGACCCAAAGCTCAGGCCGCTAGAACTTCCTGGGGGCATGCATAAGCCAGCTCTCTCAATTGCAGCAAAGCACTAGAGGTGGCAGCGTTACAAGAGGGTCATTTCCCTCCCGGTTTCTGAACTTCAGACAGGAGACAGTGTGAAGGCCCGCGGGTGGGGTGCTGGGCAAGCAGCAGGGCCGGCAGCCCCTGCAAGAAGCCGCAGGGACTGGCCGGGCCCCTCAGGTTCTCCCAAGGACATGTCCTTGGTGACCCCTTATGGTTCCCACACCTCCCCACAGTGCCACCCTAGAGACCTGTGTTTTAATCACAACGGACCAAGCCTTAGCAGTGGAGCTGCGGGAACCTTCTCATCCCCTCCAGCGCCCACGTGAGTTTAGTCACAAACACTGCCTCTGCAGTGAAAGGGAGCACCCACTCGCAAGAGCGAGAAGCCACAGGCTGCCTCCTGGCAGTGGGAGGGAAGCCACTTCCCATCCACGCTCTAGCTGCAGGCAGGGCCCCAGGTGGGTCTCCAACAGGTGCCCGCTGGCGGGGTGCTGTGCGCCTGATGTGGCAGCTGCAGCTGAAATGCTCTGGCGACGCTGTTGTACCTAGGTCTTGGGCTCTTTGGGCCTGTTGTGCTGCTCCTCCTCCTGCTCCTCCTGCTCCTGCTCGTCCTCCTGCTCCTGCTCGTCCTCCTGCTCCTGCTCGTCCTCCTGCTCCTGCTCCTCCTGCTCCTCCTGCTCCTCCT
>PVJA010040891.1:0-18222 GCA_004027025.1 Myocastor coypus | reverse complement strand
TCTTCCTGCCCTCCCGCTTCCTCTCAGCGCCGCCCATTTTCTCCATCTACTCCTCACTCCTCAGTGACCGTCAATAAAGGAGGCCGTGCTGCCCCTTCTCTGGAGCTTGTGCTCGGATGTTCTTGCGGTGCCATCCGCTGCCTACACCGGGCAGTCCACATATTTATGTGGGAAATGTCTGGTTTTAAAAAAAGTTTATGGGGCTGGGGAGATAGCTCTGTGGCACAAGTGCCTGCCTGGCAAGTGCAAGGTCGTGAGTTTGAACCTCAGTCCCACCAATAAATAAATAAATAAATAAATAAAAATAAAAATAAAAAAAGTTTATTTTATGCTCACATAAAACTTATATATCTTCCTATTAATTTTACACCCAAGTCCCAGTTGTGACTTTTATTCATTTCCTTATTAGATCCTTCTTCAGTGTTTTGCTTTTTACCTTATAAGTAAAAATAGGGAAAAGAAAGAACTAATGACCTGGGATGCACTAAGGAGCCGGCTCAGCAGGACCAATGCTGTGCACAAAACATGCTGACCTGAAAAGCTAGATGATGCTAGCACATTTTCCTAGTTTCACAGGAGACTGCAACTGTCACTGAAGCCACACTCACTCCACGTACTCCTGCTGCTACACAAAAATATTTTTACAAAACATTGTACATGAGTTAGTTCCCCCCGCCCAGGCCTTCTATTACGGAGGGCTGAGTTAAACAGAAATATCATCGGCAGTCTGGTTGGACTGGGCTCTCAAAGTAGTCAGTGCAGAAGAGGAGACCACATGTCAGCTGTTGCTGGAGCTACTTTCCTTAAGGACCAGTTCTCAAGATAAAGATGGATGACCAGGCCTATATACATCCTCAAGGGATAAACAACAAGGAATGGCTATTCTAGGTAGGCATTGATCACCCAGGTGTGTGACCAGAACCTCATGGCCATTTATTTCCCAAAAAAGTTCCTTGTTCTTTCATGTACACCTGCTACATGACTCACTTCCCCACTGGATCAATATTATGTAACTGACTATACTTGTAATCCTATTGGTTGATCATAATTTTTTCTGTTTGCACATGCAGGTCTGATTTATTTCACTTATGAGGTTGGCCTCCAGTTGCCTCTATCTACAAAAGCCTATAAAAATGTATTCTTTTAAATGTATTTAGGACCCGGCCTACAGGACCTCACTACACAGATTGGACTCGCAGTGATTCTCATGCTTTCACCCTCCCAATGCTGGGATTACAGGCATGCACCACCACACCTGGTCTCAATCACCATCTCAACTCGACCCAGTGGCAGGGCTGGCACGGCATGCCAGGGATTGAACCCCGGCCACCGTGTTGTGCCTAAGCAGCTACAAAATGTATCTTTTTTAAAAACATAGCCGAGTAATACTCCATTGCGTAAAAATACCACATGTGCTTGTCCATTCCTCAGTTGAAGGGCATTTGAGTTGTTTCCAAGAATTAGCTGATAGGCTCTGGCCCTAGGATGAGCTGCTGAATTATTATGGTGGTCTCCTACCATGGCTGAAGCCCTGAAAAAAAATAGCTTATCCTCCCAGAGACCGCCTCCCTCTTGTTCTCCAATCAAGCCGAGGGTGCAATTTCCTTTTACCTTTGCACCCACCACAGGAGACCCTCAATCAGCTCCTCAGATATTTCTAAATGTCTCCCCCAAATTCTATCTCTAAGAAAAGTCCATAAAAGCCTCAGCTTTGTCTCAGGCCAGAGAACCTACCTGACCCATCTGCCCTTTCCTATCTCTTTACTGTGCCTCTGAAAAGCCTGTTATTAGCTATGGCAAATTCTGCTGCTATAAACATGGGTGCACATATGTCACTGTGGCATGACATTTTCAGTTCATTTGGGAAAATATCTGAGAGGGGAATAGGTGGGTCCAATGGGACCTCCAATTCTACCTTTTTGAGGAATCCGCACTCTGATTCCCATAGGGGTTTGCACCAATTAGCAGGGCTCATCATGATTTTGTGCCACATTGTGCCCTACCATGACTTTGACCCCATCTTTTCAATTTTCTCCATAAAGCCTCTTTTGGTGAAGTGAGGCCTACAGTCCACTTTGTCAATCCCCACTTCTCTTTTAGGAGTTGCCTCTCCCTCGATAAAATTCTCTATTCTTAACAACTTTGTTGTTTCTGAGAATTCATTCTTTGATTTGGGGAAACACAAACTCAGGACATCTAGCAGATTGAGAGTTACATTTATTTTCCCTGCATCATTTAGGGGTCTGCTATCATTTCTACTGCTGGAACTAAGCCAATCTCAACCACCTTCAATTCCAGGCAGCCTACCAGGACCCTAGCCAGGGAACACCTCCCTATGTTCCCTGACAGGATGGTATCCTAATTATAAGAGTTCACCGTTATCAGCATGCACTGAGCACCACTTAGTGTCCAAAGGGCTTTCCATGAGCTACAGTCCTTATAAAAACTCCTGGGTGTTATCACCTCCCATTTTTTAAAGACGAAAATAAAAAGTAGAGGCAGCAGTTAGGCAATAATGCACTCACTATGACACAACTCCATATCTAACCTCACCCCCCCATGCAGTGTGGGCAAGGGTGCCCTGAGATTTCTGAGGCCATCAACATGAAATTCACTTTCTGGAATGATTTTTACACCCTTTATCTCCAGGACTTGACAAAAAGCCAGCTTTTTTGTTTGCTTGTTTCCTGTCTCACCCTTCACATACACACGCCTTAGCACTACACACACAATTTCATTGACATTCATAATCTCTTTTAGGACAAGGCAGGGTCAGGTTCCTGGTCCTCATAAAAAGTGACAATACTGAGTTGTCAACAGCTGTTTGCACAGCCGTCGCTAGCCATAAAAGGGATACACTGTGCAAAGAATGTGTAATGAGAGGGAGAAGGAGGAGAAGAGGGAGGAGGGAGAGTCCCTGGAATGACCCCAAGAGGGAGGCGACTCCAGAAACCGTAATAAAACACGCCCAGAATTTGTGCCCTTGGAACAATGGCCACCCCACCTGTGTCGTTCTGTGCCTGTTGGCCTCGGACTTCCTTCTCAGCTGTCCTTCCAGCCTTGCTTTCACAGACAACAGGGGAAGCGTGGGATCCGGGGGCTGCAGAAGGAGCACTCAACACCGCGGTGCTGCTGGGGGTGGAGCCAGCAGGAAGGGGAGAGCAGTGCTCAGCTCACTCACACAAGATCTGACTCTGACTCACCCCCACCCATCAGCTAGTGGGAAACACATCGGTGTGTGTGTGAAGGGTAACCAGGCAGACAGAACTCGTGGCCCAAGGGGTTGTTACTAAGCAGATATGCTCCCTCGATCATGTCTCACTGAAGGCAAGAAAGCAGGTATGGAGGGCACCACAGTCTTCCCAGAAACCCATTGTTCTTCACAGCTTCATTCTTCCATCCATAGCTCATTTATTTAGTGAGTTGTATTCCAAGGGGTGAATAAAATCTCAGCTGGATCCCTTAAAGCACTCTATTCTGTTCAAGGGGAACTGTCACTTCCATGATGATCAGACATTTAAAAAAAAAAAAAAATTAAAGGATCTGCAGGAAATTTTTGTGAAAAGCTCCCCATCGCGCATAATGCCTTTGGGGACAGTGAACCACAAAAACTGAAGATGAAGGAACTTCCTATGGGCCAGGAGCCCTTGCCTTCACACTTCATCTAAACTTCACAGTCATCCTTTGAAACAAGGTCTATTATCCCCAGCACCCAAGAAACCCGTTATCCTGTCCCTTATCTCACACCGCTAAACGAAGGCTCATGTTTCTGAGTCTAAAGATCACATGTTCGCTCCACACCCTGTGCCTACCACAATTCAAAGAAGGAAAAATACTTACTTCTAGTAAAAATAACAGTCCAAAGCTTCAGACAGGATCTGAAATGGGCCATAAGACAAAGAATAATTTGGGAGGCAAAACAGAAAGGCAACAGTGTCCTAGGAAGAAAGGAAGAAAAGGTAAAATTATTTTGAGTTCAGAAATAGGAAAATAAAGTGTGGGAGCAGAGTAGGGCTATTCCCCAGGGGATCCAAATGGCAGCCTAAGAAATGTGCGCTTCACCCGGTAGATGAGAGAGTACCTACCTGGGAAGCTTGGAGAAGCTCAGAGAGCTAATGAGACAGCCCCTGTGGAAAGATAGCTCCGAGTGGGCTAGGCAAATTGCTTGTTGAGGAAGTGATGCTGAACTTTGGCAACTCTAGAATTAACTAGAAGTTCGCTTTTTTTTTTTTTTTAATGATTCATTTTCAAATAGTGTTAGATTCTTAGAAGTGTTTTAAAGTGGTCCTGGTGGCACATGCCTATAATCGCAGCACTCTGGGAGCATGAGGTAGAAAAATCACAATTTAATCCCAGCCCAGGCAATTTAGCAGTGCTCTGCTTCAAAATTAAAAATTAGGGAGCTGAGGAAATAACTCAGAGTCATAAGCACCTACCTGGCAAGCACAAGTATTCAAGCTCAACCACTGCTCCCACCTGTCCTGCAAACTCAGCCCCAGGAGCCCGGATGGCCCTGGATCCCCAGATGGGGCACACTTCTCGGCCCTATATTCTGGTTCCCACAGAGCAGCCTCAGAACCTAGGGGATGGCACAGGGATGTAATCCCAGCACTGGGGAGGTTGAGACAGGAGGAGCTCTGAGAAACCAGCCTGGAGCCACAAAAGTAGAACATAAAGGCCAACCCAAACTGCATAGTGAGACCCTGTCTCAAGAGAAAAAATGGGGGCAGGGCAGCGAGATTGCTCAGGGGTCCTGCATGCCATGCAGGTGCCCGGATGGCCTTATGGGCAAACAGCTGATGATCAAGTCCTGGTGCACGCCTCAAAGAAATCCCAGTGCTGGGGAGGCTGTAGTGAAAGGAATTTCACTACAAGTCAGAGCTGCCTAGTGAGACCTTGTACCAAATACATGAAATGAAATAAATAAATAAACATTAGGCTTGGCAAAATAGTGAAAAATATCACAGTGATACATACATACTCATGTTTACTGGAGCATAATTCATCACAACTACTCTTTTTTTTTTTTTTTTTTTTTTTTTTTTTTTTTTTTTTTTTTTTTTTTTTTTTTTTTTTTTTTTTTTTTTTTTTTTTTTTTTTTTTTTTTTTTTTTTTGAGACAGGGTCTCGCTATGCAGTTGAGGCTGGCCTTGAGCTCACTTTTGTAGCCCAGGCTGGTCTTGAACTCACACCAATCCTCCTGCCTTGGCCTCCCGAGTGCTGGGATTACAGGCGTGAGCCACCACGCCTGGCTACAACTATTCTTTTTCATTATTGTTGTTGTTTGTTTTTTCAGACATGGTCTGGTTTGGGCTGTCCTTGAAATCAACATATAACCCCGGCTGGCCTTGAACTCACACTACCTCAGACTCCCAAGTGCTGGGATTATAGCCCTATTCCACCATGTCAAGCTAGTAGTTAAATCTTCTAAATGTCTTATGTCTATCAATATAGAAAGAAAATGTGGCATTTATACACAATAAAGTATTACTGTCCCATAAAGGATAAATTTGAGCTCCTTGTGAGAAAATGGGTGCAACTTAAGACCATGTTAAGTGACCACATGCCAGTCCAATGTAATACATTTTTATTATCCATTTATCAACAGTGAATATCTGGATTCTTCTTACATTTTGAGTATTATAATAAATCTTCAGTGAACATTCTTGTAAAAAAAATGGTATTGGAATATAGCACAATATAAAGGTTCTGTGTTCAAAACCAAATACTCCCCCATAAGCTTTTCAAAAATAGAATCTTTGAGACCAGCCTGGGCTACAAAAGTGAGCTCAAGACCAGCCTGAACTGCATAGTGAGACCCTGTGTCAAAAAAAAATAGAATCTTCATATGCTCTTCAATCAATTCCCCCAAATACTGATGTTTTAGCTGCCCACAGCCCATTCACCCAAAATGTCCTTTATTATTGATATCATATAAGAAACCAGTTGGCAGACCGTATTCAAATTTCATCTACCTTCCTGCTAATGTAGGTTCTCTCTCTCCCTCGCTTGCGCTCTCTCTCTCCCTCTCTCTCTCTCTCTCTCTCTCTCTCTCTCTCTCTCTCTCTCTCTCTCTCTCTCTTTCTCTCTCTCTTCATTTGTTTGTTTTTTGAGACAGGGCCTCACTCTCCAGTCCAGGCTGCCTGGAACTCACAGTGATCTTCCTGTCTCAACCTCTCCAATTCTGGAATTACAGGCCTGTGCTACCACACCTGGCTTTTTGTTTTTTAATGCTCCTTTTTTGAGCAAGGATGAACCTAGAGCCACACATTCCACTTGTTCTTTTCCATTCCTTTGTCTCCTTTAAGGCCTTTCATGTCTTGTTTTCCTCAGTGCAGAACTAAACCCAGCCCCTCCCTGTGCTGTGCAGGCCCTCGTCTGCTGATCAGCACCCGGCCCCTCAGTCTTTACAGCTGGGGACAGTCCCTCAGAAGCTTTTGTTCTGCTTCCGGTTTTGTTTAGGACCTTAACACTCATGAAGAGCATTGGCCAGTTTTGCAGAATGATCTGCCTCCAGGGCTCCATAACCAGGCGCAGTGGCCACGGCTGGGAGACTCAGGCAGGAGGATTACAAATGTGAACCCACCTGGGCAACTCCATGTAACTTAGCAAGACCCTGCTTCAAAGTAGAAATATACAAAAGGGCTGGGGATATAAGTCAGTGTGAAGGCCGTGGCTCAATTCTCATGAGAGCTTTAAAGAATGGATTTATCTATTCTGTCCTTGTGATGAAAATCAGGCTATATACCTTGTTGGCAGGAATGCCATGGAGGTGAAGCTACACCTTCCCAGCCCACCACAGAGGAGATCTCTGCTGCTGGAGGACCTCTCTTTCCTGGCATTGTTAATTTAGAACACTGGACTCTCCTCCAAGGCAAAGGGACCTTTACAAGGGGGCATTGTGGGGTGTGTATCTAACCACAGAACAATCAGATTAGACCCTCTCAGGGTCAGTCACGGGGCCCTGTGGGTGCTGAGTGCAAGGGATGCTGACCAGTATCCGGGATGGAAAGCAACAGTGAAGATTGGAATCCTGGAAAGCAGCAAGGAAGCCGTTCCTCAAGGACTTCCTTTGTTGTTGCTGTTGGGTTTTTTTGTTTTTTGTTTGTTTGTTTGTTTGTTTGTTTTGTTTTGTTTTGTTTTCCTCAAAGAAATCCAGTTCCAGGCAGAATTAAATACTGTAGGTTTGGGCCTGTGCCAGAGGCCATCATAGGAGGAAGAGAAGGCCCAAAATCCTGACAGGGGAAGTGACCCCGAAGCTGACTGCTGTCCACCAAAAGGGAGGCAGGGCTTAGTTAAGCCTGCGAACCTCCTGCTCTGTCCGCTGCCCAGGCCACTGGCCACCTTTGCCACAGTGAAAGCTCACAGCATGCGATTTTACTATATTAAGCCTGACATAAGCCCCTGACTGCCACTCACAAGAAGAGAGTTATAAATCTTAATCTAAATATCTGATCACATAGGCAAACACTCCCATTTCTGGGCCAGGCCACAGAGGTCAGTGGAAGGTGTCCGCCCTTAAACAGCGCTGTCTTCCCCAGAGGATCTTGTGCGGTTTTCTTTCCTTTGGTCCTCTGTGTCTTCTGCAGTCAGAGGGAAGGACCCTGCTATAGACGCATGAAATAGAGAAGTGTGCACATCCCTGCCTCCAGGGTGTTGAAGCAATAGGACACTGCGCTCACCTTCCTGGTGGAAAGAAACCAGTGTAACCAAAATGCAGAGGGAGCGAGGCCCCTGTGCGAGCTGGCCCTAAGGTATCGCGGGACAGCGCGCTCCTCTAGCGCAGGGAGAGCCGCCACCAGACAGCAAGTAGGAAGGACGGGAGCCAGCGCAACGCTCACGGAGCCCTAAAGAAGATTTAGTCAACTCGATTATCCCTCCTAACCACACAGCCATCATCACCACGTATATCACTAGTTGAGCAAAGGCACTGGCACGTAATAAATGCGAATGCGAGCCTGAAATAACTCACAGCAGCACAGAATCATGAGAGCAGGACTGGGAAGGAGACGAGGAGAAACAGGAGCCCCGGGGAGCAACCAGGGGCGGGTGCCGTGGGGCCGCTAGACCTTGAGGCGATCTCAGGGTGCAGGCGGGTGTGTGGGTTGTTGCACTTTCTCATCTCAACCACCACACAGAGTTATTTCAGGGAAGGACACCAGGGCCTCAGAAAGGACCAATGAAAAATGTGAAGCAAGAGTCAAGACTCACAACAGGGCCTGGAGATAGCTCCGCCGTCTAAGCACCTGCCTGGCAAGCGCAAGGACTCAGGTTCATTCCAGGTACCACATGCTGAGGCAGCCACGGAAACTGGGTGTGGTGGTTCCTGCCTGTGGTCCCAGCGCGCTAAAACAGGAAGATCACTGAGTCCGAGCTGCACAGCAAGACCCTGTACCAAATAAATAAGGTTTTAAAAAAGACCCTGAGCAAGGGTCATATTAATTTGAAGGGGGCTCACACAGGATGGCTCTGTGGTGCGGTATAAGCTTAAAAGTCAGTTGCCATTTAGTTTATCCAAGAAACCTGTGGGCCGCTGTGCCTGGAGCAGCAAGCTCCCCCAGTGCTGAAAAAAAAAACATCCTGTTGAGAAAAACGGCCTGTCTGGTTCAGGCCAGCTATTGGTTGCTGGGCAGCCTTGTGTCATGTGACGCAAACTTTGCAGAAGTATAAATACAGGATTGTTTTTGTGTGCTGAGTTAATCTTGGCCATCAGGCATCAGGCCGTCAGGGATCAGCTAGCCCAGCTAGCTATTCGTCTTCTTTTCTGTCTTTCTCATTCCTATCGCAGTGTCTCCTCAGGGTTGAATCATTCGCCGTAAGATCAGCGAATCCCTACATTTGGCGCCCAAACAGGAACCCGAGTACGAGGTAAGTGTGGGCAGAGGAACCACTTCCAAAAAGCACGCACAAAGGGGGGAAGTGGAGTGGTTAGAGCCAGCAGTAGCCCACACAGGTGTGCATGAGTGCTGGCGCACTAGGTGTAAAACAGGGAAACAGGCTCACTAGGGCCAGAGAGGTAACGGAGCACGAAGAGACAAAGAGGATTTAGAGAAGCCTAACAGAGACTCGATTGCGTTAACGATGGGACAAACAGTTTCAAGAACCATAGATGTTAACAGATGTATATAAAAATATTTGTTGGGGTTTTTTTTTTGGGGGGGGGGTTGTATTTGTGCTACTTTCTAAGATTATCATAAAGGACTTAGTGTGGAGTACTGTTTTAAAATCAAGTCCCAACCGGGACAAGGTGGGTAGAGTAAATGGGCAGCAGGTAGAGATTAAACCCTGTAGCTTTGCTTGGTTAGAGGTCAAAAAAAAAAAAAAAAAAAAAAAATTCTTTTAAATCTCGAGCCGTTGATTCCAAGCAGCACAGCACTGCCAGGACTAGGGGTACAAACTGGGCTTCAGGAGGCTTCTGTGCTCTGGTCTTACGCAAACCCAGCTGGGATTCCCCGGCCGCCTGCCGATCTGTTGCCTCATCCAGCCACAGAGGTTGGGGCATACCACCAACTACAGTCCTGTGGGCCTGGTGCTATGTAGGGTCATGAGTATGGCAGCCTGTGGCCTTGGCATTGGCTGTTCACGTTGCTGGCATCGCAAATTTGTTAGGCCCAAGGTAGTGTGTATGGTTAATATCTGGGAAAAACTAAAATACCCGATGGATTTTATGGAGCCACAAGCCACAGTCCTGACCAAGACAGATCAGAAAAATTTCACGGAGTCACAGATTTAATTAAAACTAGCTGTTACAACTTATGGCCCTACTGTTCTCTTCACTTTGAGTTTAGTAGAAATGCTACCACAATAGACCGTGGCCCCAAATAAATTGAAAGGAATAGCTAACACAGGTTTGAATCCAGGGGACTATTGTGGAAAAAAAATTTCTTTACAAATTTTTCTTTACAAAACAGGTACGAAATGTGTTTTACAACTTAGCCATTACAAAAGACTTACAAATTGGAAAGGATACCTTTGCTAGCACAAACAATCAATGGATCTTTACATTACAACTATGTAGCAAACTAAGAGATCTATGTTTACGGCCTGGAGGGAACTCCCTTATAAGAGTAAAATATTCCTGCACTTGGCTTCCATTAGTCAAGGCCCTAAACTAACCTTTCTAAGATGGTGCAGCAGGTTTGTTGCAAGCTATGGAGAAGATCATCAGTGACGAAGCTAGCAAAATAATCAAAACTAAATAAAATTGGTGAAAAGAAGCTTTAAGAGACTATATAAACAGCAGCCTATACTATCTGAGATGACTCAGATTTATACAGATATCAGACACTCAGACATATAGGGAGCTGTCTAGACAGCAGCTATTACTCAAGATATTAATTCACAGTCTAAAAACGGGGCGGGGAATAAGGTCATTTGTTTCTATTATGGGACAAGGGACATATAGCCCAAAATTGTTCTGCTGCACCAAAGACAACACAGCATTTATCTACCTCCTCAATAAAACCTTCTGGCCCATGTGCTATATGTAAATGAGGGTACCATTGGGCAAGTGAGTATAAATACTGCCAATATTCTTCAGATAAATTAATACAATTTGCTTCTCTTATACTCTTTGTCTTCCCTTCAACAATAAGATTATCCCTTGTAGCCAGTGGCATCTCCATCTTCACAGATGGATCAGCTTCTGGTCAGGGAGGTTATACAACAGCTTTCTCTTCAAGGATACAGGACACAGGTTTCTCTTCTGCACAAAAGGTTAAATCACAAGCCATACTACAGGCATTGCAAGATCTTTCCTCCACTGCTATTAATCTATTTTCAGACAGTGCTTATGTCTGTGGCATAATGCACTCCATTAAAACTGCCACTATTCACACTAGCCAAGAAAATCTTTTTCATTTGCTCCACACTCTCCAGGTTGTCATACAATTGTGTCATGTTCCCTGTTTTATTGGTCATATATGCTCTCATTCTCAACTGCCAGGACCCCTCACTGAAGGGAATGCCAGCATAGATAGATTTCTGGGTGTTGTGACTGTTGCTCCTTCAGATGCCCTTCCACAAGCTTCAGTGTCTCATGACACTTTTCATCAGAATGCTTCTCCTTTTCACAGACAATGTCTTTTGACTTAAAGATAGGCCCAGGAAATTGTTAAGCAATGTTCTTCATGTGTAAAAACACTTACCCTTGCCTTCTACCAGAGTTAATCCTTGGGGTTACACCCCAATCATCTGTGGCAGATGGATGTTACACACATTCCTGAATTTGCTTCTTTGCATTGGGTCCATGTTTCGGTGGACCCTTCCTCAGGATTCATATTGGCTACTGCCCACACTGGCAAAGTAGCTAAAGATGTGATTGCTCACTGTTTTAATGCCTCTAGTGTCCTTGGCTGCCCAAGGACACTTAAGACCAACAATGGCCCAGTATATACAAGTGCTGTCTTTCAAAAGTTTTGTAAGACTTTTCATATTTCCCTTATCACAGGGATTCCTGATAATCCTCAAGCTGAAGGAATTGTTGAGCATGCACCCTGTTGAATTAAAATTCAACTACAAAAACAAACGGGGATCATTGCTTATAAAATTCACACCTCATAATAGACTTCACTTGGCAGTATACATGCTCAACTTTTTAAGTTCTACAAAAGATGGAAGTACAGCAGCAGAAAGACAATTCCATCAAATAACAGCAAAAAAGATAGGAAGGGTCCTTTGGAAAGATCCCCATACTAGACAATGGAAGGGACCCCAGTCCACTACTAACCTGGGGGGAAAGGGTATGCTTGTATTTTTCCAGAGAATGCTGAGCAACCTATTTGGGCACCAGAACATGCTTGCTAGACTATATCGTGAAGCCAGATCTGGAAAAGAAGTAAACAACTAGGAGGCCAGATCCAACCAAGGGCCTACTGAAGGAACTAACAAAATGGAAATCTAAGGTTTACATGGATAATACAATATATAATGATAACTGAACTAAATTTTAGTAAATATACAGCATAGATATTATTTAGAGATGAGAGTTTATTTTTTCAAAAATTTTCTGATAAGAGATCTCTGTTTATTGATATCAAAATCTGACTAGTCCAATTACCATTATAAAAAGAAATTACAATAGAGTTAATATAAGTTAATCTGGCCAGATATATAGAGTTGAGTACACTCATAATTTTGTAAAGATGACCATTGGTGTGTACTGTGTAGTTGTATGTGTGTGATTATGTGAACAGCTGTTCCCTCTTTTTGTTGTTGTTGTTTACCTTTTTTTCATTTTTGGTCAATACAACATGGGATATACAAGCTTAAAAGCATGCTCTTTTTAAAGTTACCAGCTGGTCTAAGTCATGTCAAACTTGGTTTATACACAGTTTATCAAAAGGTTTAAATTAATTCAGCTTTTGCTGAAAAAAAGTTTAAAAATTATTGAGAGTCCTGTTGATGAATAAGAGGTGTGGCCAATCTTCTGTTCACTAGTGAGGAGCTCCCAGTAACCTCAATAGTCTCTTAGGAAGCAATAAATCAGTCATTGGCTTAAAGATAAAAGTCTTTCAAAAAAAAAAAAGATTGGGTTTTATCTTAAAAAATGGTTTTGGTATTCAACTAAATTAAGAAACAAAGGTTTGTACATGTGTATGGTAACTCATTATTGTTAATCTCATGGCGTCCTAAATGTATCCATGATTCTAAGTATACAGGTCTTCTACAATGTTAAAGATTGCTTATTGTAATAAGACTTTCAAATTCAAACAAAAAAAAAGGAAGAAAAAGCCTTGTGATATATGTCTCATTTAAGGACATTAATATCTCATTTAAGGATATTAGGTGAAAAATAATATCATACATATTAGATAAAGAAGATTAGTTAAAAAGGTTATTTTATGTTAAAATGGAAATGTAAGCATATCACAAAACATCATAAGAATGGCCTGCTATAATGTTGTATATGATTTGATTTCAAAATTTTTGTGTAAAATTGTATAATTATTGTTTGTTAGGTGTTTAATATTCAGATAGATAATAATGTTAAGTTACTGCCTTGGTTACAGAGTAATGTCATTAAGCTTTTCTTTTGGATGTTTAACAAGTAAGGTTTGCAGACCAGAAATTAGAAAGATAGATGGGCTAAAAGGATAGCCAATATTTTGGCCCTAGCCCCTAAGGTCAGTAAGACTCAGGACATAAGAGAACCTCTGCTGTGACAAGAAGATAATAGAGCCACAGAAAAAAGTGATCTACAACATATAGTGTGCCTAAGGAGAGTCACCTAGAGAGAAATAATATCTCAGGCTCTCACAGAGAGCAAATTGGTCACACAATGGCCATGACTCATCCAGATGGCTGACACTGACAGAAGATCTACAAGGTATTGTACATAGTTCCAAGATAAATCTTGATATTTGTCAGATAACAAAAACTATATTTGTATTTATATAGGTCTTGCTTTAACTTGGTCTTAACCATCCAGCAGAAAAGTATAGCCATGAGTATAAAAGTAAAGCCATACTAATATACTAAGCTGTAAAAGGCTCAAGTGAACTACAGTTGACAATTACCAGCTGTGCTAAAAACATACTACTATTGTGGACTATATAGAGTTAGTTACATTGAACTCAAGTACCTATGGTCATTGGGTTGACATCAAATATAAAAAGGTCCTTTAAAGACTTCTCCAAATACAGCTTCTCCAACTGCAATGAAACATCCATCTTTGACAAAACAATATAAAAAAAGGTGGATATGCTGGGAGCCAAAGGAAACCAGGAAATTGATCAAGTGCGTGCAGGTGGGACTGGGCCTCTGTGCCTGGAGCAGAAAGCTCCCCCAGTGCTAAGAAAAACAGCCTGTGTGGTTCAGGCCAGCTATTGGTCGCTGGGCACCCGTGTGTCACATGATGCAAACTTTGCAGAAATATAAATGAAGGATCATTTCTCTGTGTGTTGAGTTAGTGCTGCCCATCATGCAGACTGGCGACCACCTAGCCCAGCTATTCATCTTCTTTTCTTTCTCATTCCTACCACCACGTCTCCTCAGGATTGAACCATTTGCAGTAAGACACGGATTCCTATAGAAATCTGGTGTGAACGCCGGAGTTTATGGAGGAGGGTCAGCAGATTCGGATCCGACAGTCAATCAATTCATTCAGCCAATCAGTGAAAACAGTCACATGTGCACAGATGGAAATGGGAGGAGATGCACCGTTGATGGGTCCAGGGGCAGGAGGGGGTCTACCAAAAAGGGACCCTGAGTCAACTGTACTCTGAGCTCTATTCTTACAGACCAGGAATAAATACATACACTCCATTAGAAAAGCACAGCTTGGCTGTGCACGGCATGGCGCACTGTAATTCCGGCACTCAGGAAGCTGAGGTAGCATGATCACTACAAGGTCAAGGCCAGCCTGAACTACATAGTGAGACCCTGTAATACACAAAACTTTGAAGCCTAGTTCATTGTGATCCATCCAATTACAGTCTACTTTTTACTACCCGTTCACTTTTCTCTTCCTCCTGTTATTGTATAGAAAACATGTGGCATGTATGCAGAAGCTCACTGCAGTTTTGAGCTAAATGGCTAAAAACATGTTTTGACTGACACCAAGGGGACGTGAGATGGGGACAAACAGATTCTGTGACAGCAAGCCCCTTCCACCATCAGTGGTGTGCCGATGCGGCTCCTCTGGCTATAGTTCAGTAAGTTCTTTTCTTGTATACCTTGTTTCACTGGAAAATTTTAATATTTTTCATTTATCATTATAAAACCGAGGACAATTTTATAACCTTTTGGTGGGGTGATCTGTTTTTAAGTAGGAATAAATTGCTCGTTCAAAACAAAAAACACAAACCAGGCGTGGTGACACATACCTGTAATCCCAGCACTTAGGAGGCTGAGGCAAGAGGATCAGTGTGAGTTCGAAACCAGCCTGGACTACAAAAGTGAGTTCAATCAAGGTCAGTCTGAACTGCACGGTGAGACACTGTCTCAAAATGACAAAAAAAAAAAAAAAGCAAGCTTATTTAAATTTCCCTTTATGTTAAAGCCTATGTAAATAAAATTCTTAAGCCAAGAAAAATAAAAGTGACATAATTTTCCAAGATCAGTGCTGATCTAGAATGAAGCTAGGCATGCCTAGTCAGGGGCCATTCCAGTGCTGCAACCACTGAGGGGGCACTGAGCCCAGTGGAACCAGAAGGAGCTGGGCAGCCACTGTGAGAAGAGACATAAGACGAGGAAGATGGGGAAACTTGCTGAAGTGGGACCGTACGCCTTAGGGCTTGGAGAACTGCACCGACATCGCGGCTTGATTTGGGGGTTGCAAAAGGGTCCCTGAAGGTTTTGAGGAACCAAAGGGAGGAACTGAATGGCACCTTCAGCATAACCACAGGAGATGATGAAACGGGGCTTCGAAGCTCCAAAACACCAACAGGGCCGCAGGATGCAGTGGAGAGAAACCTGGAGCGAGAATCAGAAACCGAGGTCCTGAGGCAGGGTTCTCCCCTCTACCATAAGTCAGCGGCAGTGACACTGAATCTCTAAATGGCCTCTGAAACTTTGCTACTCAACAGTGTGGTCCACCACCTGGGGCGGGGACACAGAGGTGTGCATCCCTGCGAATCCCACCCACCTGAGACCTGTGGCAGGAAGATTAATTAGCTGAGCCAGGGAATTGGGGGACAACCTAGTAGGACCCCATCTCTCTGGGGGCAGAGGGGGAGGGAGGGAGAGAGAGAGAGAGAGAGAGAGAGAGAGAGAGAGAGAGAGAATGTAAACAGAAAGGCTTATGCCCCACTAGGAGAATTACAATCTACACTTCAACAACATTCTTCGAAGGTGTGCAAGGCCACTGAGGTTGGGGAAGCACTTCTCCAAAGTGTCTTCGAGGTCTCAGATGTACTTATTTTGCATTCACTTCAACTCTGTCACTCCACAGGAAAAAAGGAAAAAAAAAAAAAAAAAAAGTGTATCCATTCAGCTCATTTGTGCCCACAGCCTGCCCCAGACTTGCCCCAAGTTCTTGGGAAACACCAATGAGGCTGTGCTGCCGCCGTGCGGCCATAATCAGTAAGTGCATTTAATCCTTAGAGTTCTCAGAAAAGGAGCCAGAGGAGGGTGATGTCCAAACTGGAGGGGCGGTGGGAATGAGGAGTGGAGCATGCGCAGTAATAGCTCAGTGTGCTCCAGAGGCAGTGTTACGTTTCTACGGGATTTTTATACTTCCCACTAATAAATGTATTACTAGTGGAAAACCTGAGATCCACACCACACCTTGACTTGTAACGGAAATCACTGTGACATCTATTTTCAGACAGCCCTAACCAAACTCTATACCTAAACATGGAATTTTCCAAAAAAACTAACGTTACTGCGGCCATTCTATGGCATCCTGAGCCACGCTGTGGCTCATGCGTACTCACTAGCCCTGCTCCTACTCCCTGTAGGTGCCGAAGTAAGTCTATACCTTTTCATGCCACTTTTCAAATACTGTAGCCACCACCACGCACCCCCACAAACCTGTCTTCCCTCACCCATCCTCCAGATGATGGCGTCTGAGGCCCACGCACTGCGCTGTCACTTTCCTCTGCATGTGAAGGGGAGTTCGTCCA
This sequence comes from Myocastor coypus, assembly GCA_004027025.1. Taxonomy (NCBI): domain Eukaryota; kingdom Metazoa; phylum Chordata; class Mammalia; order Rodentia; family Myocastoridae; genus Myocastor; species Myocastor coypus. The sequence goes on along the minus strand of PVJA010040891.1, from coordinate 1,658 downwards.
GGAACTCAGAATTGGAGGAGTGTCCGCCCAGAGCCACAGGGCTCCCCACCTCCTCACACTGGCCCTGTGTCCCTATCTCGAAGGGCAAATGGGGATGGGGAGATAGCGCAGCAGCTTAAGCACCTGCCTGGCAAGCACAGGTCCTGAGTTCAATCCCCCCGGAGCACAAAAAAAAAAAAAAAAGCTGAATACCACATCGGCTGATTTGGGAATCCTGTGTTTTCCTACCTATGCTGTTGCTCAGCCATCCTGGGCCTCTGGAGGTGTATAGTTTTTTTAAACTCCCACTTTAGGGCTGGGGAGATAGCTCAGTAGAACAAGTGTCTGCCTGCCTAGAGAACACAGGGTCCTCAGTTCAATCCCCAGTACCAGTAAATAAATAAACAAATAAATAAACAAACAAACAAATTCCCACTTTATTTTTTAAGAAATACTCATCGGTGTCAGGCAAAGGGACACACACCTGTAATCTCAGCATGAGGGAGGCTGAGGTAGAAGGATCATGAGTTCTAGAACAGCCTAAGCTATACTGGAAGGCCCTGTCTAAAGAAACAAAACAGAAAGGAAGAAGGAATAATTCACGTGCTATGAACAAGACAAATGAGAGCTGGCTACACACACATGCACACACACACATACACACACACACACAACACGAACACACACAAACACGAGGTTGTAGCTCAGGAGTTAAAGCTACACTCCTAGCAGGGCACCTTCCTTTAATCCCAGCACTCAAGAGGCCGAGGCAGGAGGATCACCACAAGTTCAAGGCCAGCCTAGACTCCATGGTGAGGCTAAGAACGGCATAAACAACTACACAGCCAACCCTATCTTTTAAAAAAAAAAAAAAAAGCAAGCACCAGCTGAGCCAGAGAACACTGTGATAGAGGCCAGCACTGGCTGGAAGGGGCTGGCGCTCTCATCAATTTCTGTGAAAAGCTTCCACTCTTGGCTCCTTTGGCTCAGTGTTCCCTACACCAAGCTCCAAATGACAGAAGAGAGCATAAATGTCGACCATGGTGCTCCTGGCGGTCACCGCTGGGCTGGCCAATCAGGCGGTTCTGGGCTCCCGCGTCCTTGAATGTGCTCCCTCTCTCTGGGAAGCCCCGTACATCTTCGCGTGCAGCAGCCAGACAACTCCCCACAAACAGAAAGCCCACAAGGAACGTGCGTTTTCCTCCCACGACTTGGAGACTCCCAGGCCCATGGTGCAGACCTAATTATCCACCCTCCTGGAGCTTTAACTTCCACTTGTGTGAAGGGGGCCAAGGGCGAGAACTCTTCAGGGCTGCTGCAGCAGGAGCCCCATTCTTTGTGGCGCCCACCATCCAGCAAATACCAGGCACACAAGGGGCAATCCGGGTTGTAACAACTATATGCGTGGAGAAATGACTGTTAGGAGAGCAACCCGAAGTGCAGAGGGATTAGCACACAGTTCTCAGCGCCTGCCAAGGGCGCTGTAAGGTGGGGAGGGCAAATAACCAGGGACAGCGCTGCCTTCTCCTCAGGTCCCCCTTGGCCCTCTCTGGGGAAGCCTGTTGCAAGTCAGAGAGACTCTTGACACAAATAGTCTCCAGCATGACCTAGGGGAAGTTGTCAGTGTTAACCACTGAGAAGTCTTGGTGAACTGGCTTCAGGGTGTTTTTATCAATGAA
>PVJA010040890.1:0-18246 GCA_004027025.1 Myocastor coypus | reverse complement strand
AGAAGAAGAAGAAGAAGAAGAAGAAGAAGAAGAAGAAGAAGAAGAAGAAGAAGAAGAAGAAGAAGAAGAAGAAGAAGAAGAAGACGACTGTGGCTTGAGAAACAGAAGTTCTGATTTGCATTGTTCTTTTTTTTTTCTTTTGCATTGTTCTGTCATTATAAAACTAATGTTCCTCTTTTATGTAATGTATTCTATACATTCTCTTTGATCATCATCTCCCTCAAAGAATGACACCTATGCCAACTGTAGGCCATGGCGTATTAGGAAAAAAAAGGTTAGCCTGGAGAGCCCTCTACATCCTGATGAAGAACTATAATTTAAAATAAAACTTATCCTCTACCTAGAAAATGCCACAAAGACACAACAAAAAGAAAACCATCTCATTATTGAATAATAATTGAACTAGAAGTGACAAGTCACATCACAAGCAATTTGTTAAGAGGTTGCAAAAGACAAAGAAACGTCACCGTTCTACGGAGTCAAGCAGACCCAAGTTATTCACACACATTCTCAAGATAAATATTGATCCTCAAGAAAGAGGGCTTGACAGCACATTCATCCATCACATACCACTCGCCCTAAATTCTCTAGGTAGTTGGGGTGGGCACTCATGCTAACTAATTGGCTTTATCCAAAAGAAAAACAGACTTTCACACCTTCTTGACAAGAAGCTGCTCTGAAGGTTGGAGACAGGAAAGTTAGGCTCTGCTCCCCCTTCCCCAAGGAAATAGAGACACTGGCACGGGCTCATATTTCAAAGCAAAAGGTCCTGAGCACTGGTCTTTGTTAATAACTGGCTAGAGGTTTACTTTCCTTTTTTAAAATTTTACATACATTTCAAAGAAAGAAAAGTACAAATTTGCTAAAATAAGAAGAGACTGGAGTTTCTTCCCTTATTTTCAGCAGACAGTTAACTCTCTTATTTCTCAGCTCTTTTTGGCTAAAAACCCTTTGTTCAGAACAGATTATCTCCTTATCAACCAATAGCAAAATATTTTATTCTCAATACAATGAGAGAAGTTTATGAAAAACGAATATATTCGATAGTCAAAACTAAGTCTATGGGGGCTGGTGAGATAGCTCAGTGGTCAAAAGCCCCTGCTTAGGCAAGCTTAGGCAGGTGCAGCGGATCACAGGACCATGGTTCAATCTTTGGCATGACATGCCACACAGCCCCATCTTCAAGGTGGGCTGAACCAGCCTAAATAAATAAATAACAATATTTTTTAAAAATAAATAAATCTGTGGCTTGCATGGCCTGGAAATGGTTTACTGGAGCAGAGTTTTGTAAACTTTCTTGTGTGTGAATCATTCAGAGACCATGTTAAGCGCAGATTCTGATGCAGTGGGTCTGTAAGGCCCTGGCATTCTCCATTTCTAATAATCTTCTAGGCAAAGCCCATGCTGATGATATACTATTGAGCAAAATACCTCCTTGGGTACAAAGAGCAGGTGACTCCTGGATACTTGACCCATCATTTAAGAAAGGCATGGTGTGCCTTTTCCTCTGACAAAGTCAGGGACTTAACAATCACTCCTCACTAGGACCTCCAGATGCCCAGTGAGTACCTGTAGACCGAACACAGCTGAACCTTCATTTTCCTTTAGCCAGATCCCTGCTCAGCTCTGCATATACTAATGTTAATCATTCAGTGAGTGTCTAAAAAGCAACAGTACAAGGCTGGCTATCACTAAATTTCCATGATCTGTCTCATCCCCTTTCAAAACTGAGCATATCAAGATAAGAGGCCAGAGACGTTCAACTGTTCTTAGAGGCTTCCAGTCATTGCCGTAAACTTATGGTCACCTTAGAACCCATGGTCCAGCAGAACCTTTGCAAAACTGCGACAAAGGGAAACATGACCTCATAGAGACAAGTTTTCCCCTCCATCTGAATAAAAAACAGAACTGAAATAATGATTAACTAGACCATAGGTCACCTCACCCACTCAATAAAACTGGCCTCTCTCACTTGTCAACAGGCCAGTCCGACCTTCTCTATCAGAGCTATACCCACTCAGCTCCCTGGCCTCAAGAGCCTCCTCCCTATTTTCTCTTATTCTATACTCCTCCTAGTAAATCTGCCTAAAGCTGGCAGGATTATAAGGAAGCCTGAGGCAGGAGGATCACAGTGGATTCTAGGCCAGCCTGAACTACTTAATGAGTTCAAGGCTAGTCTGAGCTACACAGTGCGACCCTGGCTCAAGAAAATGAGAAGGAAAGGCTGAGAAGCAAAGAAAAGGAGAGGGGAAAAGGGAGGGAAGGAAGGAAGTAAAGGAGGAGGAAGAAAGGTAAGCAAGCAAGAAAGAAGCTGGCAGGCTGTAGAAGAGTATTGAAAGAAATGTATATTATATGAATAATTATGGTCTATTGATCTATAAAAAGAGAAAGGATATTTTATCAAACCTAATTAATAATTACTAAAAAAAATGATGTGAAAACCCCACAGCATAACTATTCATAGTACTGGCAAATATATATTGAATTGTTGTATTGCGAAATGTGTAATTTCATAGGGAAGATTCAATCCTAAAACAACACATTGCTTCAGCATTAACTTTGCATTGCATGGCATGAGAGGCATTCCTGTCCACTGTCATCAGACTGCAGTAAAAGCAGCAAAGCAGACAACAGATATGCACAGTTCAGGGGATGCCCATGTGTAGCCACCAGTAGCCCCCACACATCTCCTCTTCCCTGCTCACTCCACAGACTTCTCTGTCCAAAGACTGCAGAATGTGCGACATTAAATTAAGAGTTCTGCTCCCCAGTCATAGTTCCTCAGGGAGTTCTCAGGGCTTAAATCAGCAAGGGGTTAACTTTCAGGCTGACTCTGTTTTCCCATAATACTTAACAGAAATAAAGCCTGCCCAAATATAGGGAATCAGCTGCCGAGGCCCAGAAATTAAGTGCAGGAAGTTAATCCCAGAGAAATCAGTGCAGTGGAAACAGAAATGAGAAAAGCAGACTCATTTTCTTGAAATAGAGTTTAAAATGGGGCACTGCACATTAAGGGAAAAAAAAAAAAAAAAAAAAAAAAAAAAAAAAAAAAAAAAAAAAAAAAAAAAAAAAAAAAAAAAAAAAAAAAAAAAAAAAAAAAAAAAAAAAAAACCATCCAACTTGTAGGTTTTAGGATTAAGGTAGCAAATCAGAGTAACATAAGCCAAAAGGATAAAAAATGCCGAGCTACTACTACACTGAATTTCTTGGATTTCCTCTGTTGTCCCCCAGGCCTGCGGGATGCAGAGATTGAAATTTCCATTTAAAAGTAAATGGTCACAGTTGGGAAGGCCTGGTGTCCAGGAAGCCACACAACACATTATGAGTTCTGTAACTTCAGGGTAATATAAAATAGTTAAAAAAAAAAAAAAAAAGCCAAAGGTTTGTTAAGGGAAAATTAAATGGAACAAAATTGGAGGCCATAAAATGCTTCACTATAAATATATGAGGCTTCCTTATGCACAGAGGTAATATTTTATTTAAGACCCACTATTTGGAAAATCCAAAAACCAATATAATAAATTACTTTTAAGACTTTTCTACTAATGAATTCCCTGGAAACACTGAGAAACATTTGTTGTTTTTCTCTAGTTACTGTTTATTTTTTGAACGCAGTTTTTTTTCCTACTTAACTTTCTTCTTTATAACAGCAGCAAGATATTAAAAAGCACAATTCCTATAAAATTCCTACCGAAATGCTGTTACCTTAAGGAAGGTATGTTACACGCAAAGGGAAATTCAGATTCAGAGACTCTGGAGGGGAAACAGGGACAGACGAAAACACCTTGCAGATGAGCAGCTATACTTGGTGCCTGTGCGTCTAGCGCAAGTCAAGGAGGAAGCAACTTAACAGCAAGGCCTGAGGTTTTACTGGAGCAAAGATGACGTCTAGACATATCCTGATTGTGGTGCCCTGCTCAGTGTGGGAGGCCTGTGGGAGGAGTGCTAACGTCTAGGAACAAGGTGCCTAGTTTTGGGTATCGCATTAGGAAGTTGCCTAGCGCTTTCCCAGGTTACAACAACTCAGCCAAATATCTGAAATTTAATGTAATGAAAAATCAGTATCTTCCTCCCCCGGAAAAAGAACACAAATTAGTGATTCAGTGTCCCAAGAGACATTTTACAGACTCCCAAAAAGAACATGATATGGAATACATACCCATCCTGCCTCCAATCTCACTGGCCTCTGCCCTCCCTTCCCCACCACCCCAACTTCCCATTCTCAGAAGAGACTTAAATCTAAAACTAGGGAAAAGCATGTGTCAACACTAGATTCTGATGACAAACGCTGTTTATATGACATATTGTAAACAATATTGCTAAAGAAGTTTTACACACATCAACTGAAAATTGAAGCTCACTGCAGACCCTACATTCCCTCAGCCTCACCTATAGACTATGTGGTGATGTGTCCCTGCTTAAAAACAATCCACAAAGCCACCATGTATTTCCTAGCCAGTTTCCTTTATACTAACTGACCATTCGAGCCAATAGACTGAAGCAAGTCGTGCTAAAAATTTGAGGAAGTCTTGCTTTTCTAAGAGATCTGCCCACTCCACCTATTATCACTCCTCTGCCCTGAAATGTATTCTTTTGACTGCTATAGACTCAACCCCAAAGCCAGGAATAGTGCCTAGCACAGAGCACTCACAGGATCTCTGTTCACCATATGGTTATTGCTAAGAAAACACAGGAAGAAAACTTTACAACATTGAATTTGACAGTGATTTCTTGGATATGATACTAAAAGCACAAAAGAAAAACAGACAAATTGGATTACCAAAATTAAAATTTTTCTGGGAAGGACGCTGTTAACATCAGGAAGACAACACACAGAATAGTAGAAAAAATTTGAAAGTAAAATACTTGACAAGGAATTTACATCCAGAATATATCATAAAATTCCAACAATTCAACAATAACAAAAATAATCCAGGTTTTTGTTTTTTTCAAATGGGTAAAAGATTTAAGTAAACAGTTCTCCAAACAAGGTACACAAGTTCACTGAGTATCACTAAGCAGTAGGGCAATGCAAATTCAAAGTAAAATGAGATGCAGTCTCCTAGTGGGTCACATGTGGTGGGAAGGTGGCTGGGGCACTGGAACCCTCAGTTATGCTGGTCAGGATGTCAAACAGCACAGCCACTATGGGAAACAAAATGGAGGGAGGGACTTCCTCAAAAATACAGAGAAATACAGAATTGTCATCTGGCCTACCAATTTGTTTTCTGGTTATATACTCTAAAGAATTGAAAGTAAGTGCTCAAGCCGGGCGTGGTGGCTCACGCCTATAATCCCAGCACTCGGGAGGCTGAGGCAGGAGGATTGATGTGAGTTTGAGACCAGCCTGGGCTACAGAAGTGAGCTCAGGACCAGCCTCAACTGCATAATGAGACCCTGTCTCAAAAGACAGAAAAAAAAAAAAATACATGGAATAAACCAGATGCTAAAGGACAAATATAATTCTACTACATGAAGTACCAAGAATAGTCAAATTTATAGAGGTAGAAGCCAAAGGGTAGTAGCAGGAACTGGGGAAGAGAAGAATGGGGAGTTTGCACTACATGAGAATAGTTTCAGTCAGGAAAGACAAAAATACTAGAGAGAAGTATAATTCTAATGGATGCACAAAAATGGTTAAATGATGTCATGTTTCATCTATTTTATCACAATAAAAAACAATTGTTGGAATTATATCTTAGTGGGCCATGTTATATTTTCCAAGTATTGTGTTCTAATCTTCACCCAGAACCAGCAGACAGGGCTGAGGTGTGCCGCCCTCCTTTACCCATGCATATAGGCTTTTGAGGAATACTGGATATTGGATACTACTTAGTCTCATATTTGCTATGAATTTGTTAGCTGCATAAATTTGGGTCAGAGACCGCAATCTCTCACCGAGAGATTATTTATTCTGTAAGTTCACAAGGATAAGTTATAAAGAATGAAAGTATTTCAAAGAATATATCCACCTTTTAGAGGTTAGAACAAATTTTCTGTAAATCCGAAGACCCAGAAGCATGATTAAAGATAAGTTTCTTGACTTCAACAGCTCTGTCTCTTAGAATTTCATCCACTAAGAAATATAAAGTGAATTATAATGATACTAAAAAGAGCTTTAATCCTAGTAACAACAGTCACAGAATGGAACATAAAGGAGGGAGGCTGGAAGGAAGGTTGGTTGGTTAAATTTAAGGGGGAAACTTTCCTCAGGAAAAAGTAAAGACAGTCTAGACATACCCTAACGTGAAAGCTCTATGCTGAACACAAGGGCAGGCAGATGTAAAAGACAAAGAAGATACGCCACTCAAAGTCCTCAGAGAGCAAAGCTGTCAGAAGACAAGCAGGTGCCTTCCCTCTTCCAGATGAGGAATGGTAGCACAGACCCCAAGACATGTCAGGGAATGAACCAACAGTAGGACCTCAGCAAAGTGGACATTAGTAAAACAGCTCTTCATGTTGGTGAGAAACTTAAAAGAAATATTACAGAACACACAAATGGATTTGAAAATAGCTGGCATTTTTTACTTACATTTACTGGATATGCTTTAGATGACCTCTTGTCTTTAGGAACATGAACAAAAGAACTCAGGAATTAGAGGTCTAATAAATGCACACATTTATATCTGGTAATCTGAACAACTGATTCGAAGGTAGCATCATGTAATACAGCAACCATTGTTGAATTCTTATTAATTTTAGTGAAATCTTGAATCATTTCTAGTACTTTCATTTTTGTCACTACTTTGTATTCTTCAAAAAATAAAAAGAAAACAAAATGAGATGACAAGGGATTGAGCCCAAGCCTTGTCCAGTGGAAAATTATGTTATGGGATCAAATGATACAGTGAATGTTTCATTTCTAACAATCATAGCAGGGCCCAGCAGGATGGCTCAATGCTCTAAAGCACCTACTTAGGAAAGCTTGGGTGGCTGCAGGGACCATGGTTCAATCCCCAGCACCACATGCTGTGCCAGCCCTGCCCTCAGGGCAGGCTGAGCCAGCCATTAAAAAAAAATCATAGCAGAAAAGATTATCATTAACCCTTTCGAAAAACCTCCCCCTCTCTGCAAACACATCCCATCATTCTTGACACTTTGTGAAGCGCTAGAAGTCCTCCTTTATGAGTATCTATGGTTACACTGGTGTGGCTGTCTTGATGTCCTAAATCAAAACGATAGCCTTGCATACACGTTACTTTGTGTAAGAGTCAGGAGGTGCCAAACTCAGTGAAAGAGATGGAGGAGGATGCAGTGTAATATTTTCATCAGGCTGCCTTTTACCTGTATTGCAATCGGCAACAACACTCACTACATTTTTATATCAGACATTCACAAAAGAGAACTTCCAGGACTGCTTCAAGAAAGTGTCAAGAATGGTGGTATGAGGATATCCGAATCAAGGAGTAGTGTTTTAATGGGAATTAATGGCAGCACATCTTTGTCAAAATACATTTTTTAAGCACACAGCATATGTTTGCCTTGCCTCTGTATCTTTCAGGTGGCTTTATCCAACTCAGGATGGTGAGGGGGCACAAGTTTATTTCAATCTTAGATGCATATAGCAGGCATAGAACTTTCTATTTTCTTTCTCTTACTGTGACTCCATAAACCAAAAATTAAGAAAAACAAACTCCCAACCAAGTATTAACCAGGCCAGGCCCTGCTTAGCTCATGAGATCAGAGGAGATCAGGCACGTTCAGGGTGGCATGCTCTTAGACAACTCAGCGGTCTAAATAGACTTCCTAGGCAAGCTTAGGCAACTGGAGGGACCACGGTTTGATCACCAGCACCACATGCTGCGCCAGCCCCAACCCCAGAGCAGGCTGAGCCAACCATAATAATAAAAAAAGAAAAGGACAGAAAAAAGAAAAACAAACTAAGCCAGAAAGAAAAAACAAATGTGATGATATCCTGAAAATAGAAGAAAGGAATATGAAAGGAAATGAGGGAAACAAACTAGGAGGTCACAACCAACTACTTAACAAAAATATATAAAAATAAGAAAGGTCACACCACCCTGCATGTGCCCAATCTCATCTGATCTCAGAAGCTAAGCTGGGTCAGGCCTGGTTAGTACTGGGATGGGAGGAAAAAGAAATGCTACTCAGCCTGGACTTTTCAAAAGCTGAGGAAAGCCAGCGCTCCCAAGAGAACATGAAATGTGGTCCTCACTAGGTTATCATGAGCACAGGCAGTGGAAACATCAACTGGGTCTCAGGAATCAGAGGATAAGCTGAGGCTGATCTCCAGCTGAGAGCCAGACCCAGCTAAGCCAGGATCTGAGAAATTCTGCACATTACACTTCATCAGTGATATGATAAACTCGTAGCTTAATTGGATCTTTGTGTTATTAAAAGAGACAGAACGACTGCTTTTCTGAGGTTCTGAAAATCTACAGAAGTAGAAGCGAGTCTGGCCTACAGCCACTAAAAGAAATGAAAATCTTCCCAGCTCTCACAACCCCTCTAGAGATCAACCCCTCAAGACTATCAACTAAGAAACTAGAGAGCGTGAAGCTGTAATTTCTTTAGAATTTTAACTCACATGAACCAAAAAATTTGCTTTGCTATTTTCAATTCTTCAGATTTAACTTTTTTGGACTTTCATTTGCAATTTTTCTGGTGACTTATAGAATAACTCCCTTCTGTGTTTCTGCCTCCAAATGTCAGCACAAACCTTAGATGTAGCAACATTTAGCCATTGATTAAAGAGAACATTTTCAGGAAATGTATTTGGCCTTTATGACAGACTCTAAATTGTTTTCAGAAGTAACTAAAAGAATAATTACCAGTGGTTCCACTTTCCTAGATTCAGAGACATTGGGCCCAAAAGGACTTTGAATATGAAAGGCTTAATGACTAAGGTTCTGTATTTATGAAGACTTCAGCTCTCTACTGAGACTGATTAGCTATGTCATAGCTATCAGTAGTTCCTCTTGAACCAGTCTGGCATTAGCAGAAGAATACAGGCCAGAGAAAATAAAACAATGGTAAAATATTTTGGTTAACTTAATTAAGGTAAAGTCTCCAAGCTTCAAAATAGTTGAGATCTCTAAATCAAGATTAGATAAGAAAAAAAAATATATAAATTTCATTAAAAAGTTTTTTGGTTTTTTTGAAAGTGTCTCACGATACAGTTCAGACTGTACTTAAACTCACTATGCAACCTATGCAGGCCTTAAACTTGGGGTAATTCTCCTTCCTCAGCCTCTTGAATGTTGGGATTATACACATGCACCCCCACACATGGCTAAAGTTCGCTTTTAGATAAAAGTACCCAGTTTCTCTTTCTTCAATTAAATAGTTGGCCTTCATGAAAAAAAATCTAAGTACATAAAATGTACTTAAATTTACCTAAAAGTGCACACACATATGCATATATATATATATATATATATATATATATATATATATATGTCTGTATGCATGTATATATTTATATAATTAATTCAGAAGATTAACTAGATGTAACCCAAAGTTTTCACAAATAAAGGGAACAGCTATTAATATCTGTAAGCTAAAGGGAAAGTATTTTATAATCCTTTCTAAGAATGTACAAAAAGCTTGTAATTGATTATGATTATTTGCATTTAAATATTTTTAAGGTTTCAGTTTAATCATAGAAATAATTGAATTTTTACTTTTTCAGCATAATCAAAAACATAATTAGACTTAGATCTCATAAACTTAATTAAATTGATAAGCAGGATACTGTATTCTCATTACTAGGAAATGCTAATGCTCTACTAGACTTTCATGTAAAAATGAAAGAATTTTGCCTTTGTTTTCCATTTTTAAATAACATTACGAAGAACAAAAAAAAATCATCTAACACATTGTCACTGAGAGAGGTTTTGGTAAAAGCTTAGAAGTGTCAGAAACTATTACCACAAATGGAGCCTGGTATTTCAAAGAAAGAAAAAGAGTTAATTTGATTTCAAAAGATAAACTGAAATAGAAACCATGGAGATGAAACCTTATAATCCTACTGCAACAGAAGAAGGGCTTTTTCATAGTAATTATTTTCATTTTTAATGTACTGTATTTGAAGGAAAAACATCTAGATACCTAGCAAATGTGAGAGAAAAGAAATCAGTATGCAAGTTTGAAAGATGATAGAGAAATTCACATGGCTATTTCAAGAACTGGATGACATGCTGTCTTTGATGTCCTTAAAAGTGTAATTCTAAAGAGTCTGTTTTACTTTAAATCTTTAAAACTCCTAGATTCATAGTAGACATAGATGCTCGCATAAATTCCCGCAAGATTCTCTCCCATGGTGGTACCCAAGGGAATGGTTTCCTTAAAAGCAGCCACATCCCCTGAGGTCCTGAAGACAGTCACAGTGATGGGCAGGGCTCTCTCTGGCATGGCTGATTCTCTAACTTGAAGACAACACTCACACTAATGGCACCTTTTCAAGCCTTTTTTCAGTCCAGTTTGGGAAGGGGCTATCTGGAAGGAGGTCAGAAAAACTTCTTCTGTCCAAAAAAAAAAAAAAAAAAAAAAAAAAAAAAAAAAAAAAAAAAAACCAAGAACAGATCATGTACGAGGGAGTAGACAGATAATTTCTGTCACCAAAGTTTGAAGGTCCTGAAGCGGAGGACCTAAATCAAGATATATTTGTTTTCACTATTCCTAAGATGGGGTCATTGAGCCATAGTTAAAAAGGAGCTACAAACTATAATCTGGACATAAAAAAGAAGGTAGCATTATAAAAAAAAAAACATATTTACTATTTTCTTCTTTATTTTAAAATAATTATCTCTGGATACAACATTCAAATTAACGTATTTAAATATTTTCTCATCTGCTTACTTCAGAAGAGTGATAATACAGCAAATGAAGACCCACAAGTAGGAAACCAGCTGATATTCTATTGCATAGAAGAACATGAGCGAACCCTTTGTTGCAAGGAGGAAGGAACATGATTACATCAGTCATGACCTATGAGACATCATATTGAGACCTAAGATTAAAGAATCTAATTATTTTATTAAAAATTGGAATCCTAATTAAAGAATCTAATATGCCATTGTACTTAGTCATGGTTGGTGGGTACGGAATTGGGTGAAGAGTCCAATACAAGAGGTGTTGCAGGTTCCAGGAAGATCATGAAAACTGAAAAACGACATGACCAAGAGGAGGAGCACAAAAACATACAGCAAAGCACATGCAGTTTAAGAAGGCTTTGGAGGAAAACAAAATTTTTAATAAAGGTCCACTGTATGAAATCTATGCTGGTATTTAATTGTGTAAAATGCCCCTCAGTAGAACACCCCAAGGCAAAGAGGAAGGGTATGAGAAAGATGATCATCATAACTTCAAAATGAATCAAATATACCCTAACAGGCCCTTAAATTGCATCCAGTGAGAAAGATGGGGTAAAAGAAACTCTTTCATAGGAGTTCCCATGTGGCTACTGAATTTATAAATACTGAATGATTACCGTGTGCCAGACACTCTTTCGAGTACTTTATACATGTTTCTTCACTTGATCCCCAAACTGTCCTGCAAAGGAAATGTAGTTATCATGGGGACATTTATCTTGTGATCACCTTCAGAAAATGGAATATTAAAAGTTAGAAGCAGGTGCTCCAGATCCCCTCAGGCCCAGACCATAACAAGTTACCTCCACTCAACTCTGCCCAGATGAATACAGAGCACACAGATGCTGGCACCTGGAGATCCTCAAGTTCAGTTTCATTTCCTCAGCCAAGAGGAGGGAGGTTTGGGTTCAGGAAAAGTTGAAACAAATATGAACAAGTCTATTGTCTCACTATCCCTGGCTGTAGAAGACCACGGCACACCCGTACACAGTGAGTATGTGATTTCAGGCAAATGGACCTCTCCATCTGCTTGGAATTAGTGCTAAATGGATCCTTTAGCTTTTTATCCACATAAATGTCATCCTTTGATTTGGTCAGCAGTGAGCAAAAGAACCTGAGCTTATGGACAAAAGCAGCCAGTAACCACTTCAATTTAAAGGTATAAGGAATTTGGAATGGCAACCAAGTAGAAGATTCCAGGATTCCAACTTTAAAACCCTGGACACTTCTGCAGTATCATTCTGTTTTTAGAAATAGTGCTACAGCAACATTGAAATGTGTAGAGTTGTGAGACTTGTTACATTTCCACATTTTAAAATCCATTAAGCATATTCTCCACTTGAATAAAGTAATTGTGACACTTTAAAGATAATAATGTCAAGTGAAAATCTCTATCTTCAGAATTTTTAAATTAATACCCTTTCAATCAAAGGAAAAATATTATCCAGGTATGAACAGCCAGGCCTGTGATCTCAGCTATGCGTGATGCTCTTAAATTCAAGGTCACTGTGAATGATTCAGAGTGACTTTGTCTCAAAATTTTACAAATCAAAATAAAAGTAAAGATGTAGACACAGTTCAGGTGGTATACTACACAGTAATTGCCTAACATACTGGCCCTGAACTGAGTCCCTAGTATCAGAAAGAAAAGAAAGGGGAGGCATATATTTAAAGGAGATACCCTCCTTCTTTGCTCAAAAGTAGTTAAAATCCAAAAAAAGGAAAATCAAGACCTGAAGTGTCTATATTTCTCCATTCTCTAATCATCTGTGACATTTTTGTGCTCAATGCTAGAATTAACATAAGAAAATAAAACAAATGTTAATTCTGGTTTTTATTACAGTACTCTGGACTTGACAGTAAACATGCTAAGTGGCCCATGTGCTAGAGAAATAAATAGGTGAAACAACATTTTGACCAACAAAAATTGAAAAATAAAGTCATATTTTCAAATAGTCTTGTGTGGTTTATCGGCAAGAAAGGTAGTGATTTGTCTTAATTATAGCAATGACATTTTTTGTAAATTTAATATTTAATTTCACTCATTAAAGGTCAAAAATATAGCCGGGCATGGTGGCACACGCCTGTAATCCCAGCATTCAGGAGGCTGAGGCAGGAGGATTGGTGTGAGTTCGAGACCAGCCTGGGCTACCAAAGTGACCTCAAGGCCAACCGGAACTGCATAGCAAGACCCTGTCTCAAAAAAAAAAAAAAAAAAAAAAAAAAAAGGTCAAAAATAAAGTATGTGATATGATCAAAGGAAAAGGGTAGGGGCAGTTATGGAGACCTGTGAGTTTGGCACGTGCCAATCAGCAGTGCACAGAAGCTTTGCCGGTCTGTGGTGGCGTATCCCACCATTGCAAAAGGTAGGCAGACACTGTGAATCTACAGGGACTGAATGAGTACTGTCCTGCCCTCATTATAGTATGAGGAGATTTACTGAGCTTCAGCCCACCCCTATCATTTTCAGAGCTTTCCTGAGCTGCAGCAAACTTTCCTTCCCTGTAGTAGAGGCCACACTGAATCCCTAATAGTGGGAGTGTTGGTGAGCCTACCTGATTCCCTCACTGTTATGAAGCCTTGCTGATCTACATTCTGCCCCCACCCTATCACTGCTATCACTGATGAGTCCAGGTGAACATTAGAAGCTTCAAAAATGTCAAAATAAAAGAACAAAAGACAAACTCACACCTCCAGCCAACCCAGAATAAGTCCGTGAGACAAGGACATAGAAGCTGGAAGTCGCATACCTTAGATTTCTGAAATGCTAGCAAGTGAAGAAAAGAAACAACTTCATCAGGCT
Organism: Myocastor coypus; assembly: GCA_004027025.1. Classification (NCBI taxonomy): domain Eukaryota; kingdom Metazoa; phylum Chordata; class Mammalia; order Rodentia; family Myocastoridae; genus Myocastor; species Myocastor coypus. The sequence continues at coordinate 4,611 of PVJA010040890.1, read as the reverse complement.
ATAGAAGAAATCAGATTAGAAATAATCTTTCAGGTAAAAAAAAGAAATAACAACAATTATGAAAGAATTGTTCAGCACATCTAAGGAAGGCACATATGTAAAAATACACGATAAAAGAATGATGAAAATATTAAATGGACAATACAGGAAAGAGTTAGACTATATTAAACAAAGTCAAGAAGATATGCAGGATATTCAGAATTCCATTGAAAACTTACAAAAATGACCGGGAAAAAAAAATGAAGATAGACTTTCATACCTTGAATACAGCATTGCAGCTAGTGAATACAAAAGGAAATATCTCTTAAAAATAACAAGGAGCCAGAGAATAGCAATTCAGCAACTACAAGATGATGCAAAAAAAAAAAAAAAAAAAAAAAAAAAAAAAAAAAAAAAAAAAAAAAAAAAAAAAAAAAAAAAAAAAAAAAAAAAAAAAAAAAAAAAAAAAAAAAAAAAAAAAAAAAAAAAAAAAAAAATACAAGACTAATAGATGTCAACAAAACAGCATGAGACAGCACAAATGACATAAAAAGATTATTTACAGAAGAAGTAGCAGAAAATTTCCCAAGCATGGAATAGAATCTGATATACCCAGAAGTGAGATATATAGAATACTAATTAGCCATAATCAAAATAAATCTACACATAAACACATGCTAATCAAAATCCCAAATTCAGCACAAGAACAGATTATGTTAGAGGAAAGAAATAGATCATCTACAATGGAAAGCCCATGAGAATCAAGGCAGATTACTCAATACAAGTCATCAACTCAAGAAGATCTTGGAGTGAAGTAGTTCAGATCCTGAAAGAAAATAACTTCGAACCCAGAAGTTCCCTAGTTCCCTATAAGACTGTCTTTCAAATTAATGGAGATAAGATACATTTTTTTGTCTTTTTGAGACAGGGTCTCATCAGCAGTTCTGACTGGCCTTGAGCTCAGTTTTGTAGCCCAGGCTGGTCTCGAACTCTCACTGATCCTCCTGCCTCAGCCTCCCGAGTGCTCGGATTACAGGCGTATGCCACCACACCTGGCTGGAGATAAGATACTTTGATGACAAAGAAAAACTGAAGAAATTCACCAGCAAACCAACCTTAAAAAGAATACTGACAGATATTCTAGAAAGAGACAAAAACATCCACAACTGCAAGAACAACAGAAAGGAATCACCAAACAGAACCAGAAAGGAAACAGAGGGGGAAAGTAGAGAACCATCAGCAGAAAAATAACAAGACAAAGATAAACCAATACATATCACTTTTAACCATCAATGTAAATGGTCTCCATTCACCAATTAAAAGAAACAGACTGGTAGAGTGGAATATGAAACAAATTTCAATAATATGTTGTACATAATAAACACAAGTAACTCAAAAGGCAATTCATAAACTGAAAGTCAAAAGATGGGAAACAATACTCTATGTGACAGAAACTCAGAAAAAAGCAGGGATAGCTATTCGGTTGCTGAAAATGTCAACTTCACATCAAGACTGATAAAAAGAGATTTAAAAAAAAGGTCACTACATTCTTGCTAGGAAAAAACTACAGAGGAAGAGATGACAATTAAAAATATATATGCATACAACATAGGAGCACAAATTTAAATAGAGATGAAAATCAAAAGAGCAATAACACAATTGTAATGGGTACTTTAACATGGCACTGTAACAAAGAGACAGATCAGTGAGGCAAAAAATCACCAATGAAATAACAAAACTAAATCAAACTGTGAAGAAATAGACTTAGTAGATATTTACAGAATGTTCCATCCAACATCAAAATACACATTCTTCTTAGCTTAGCTGCACATGGAACATTCTCCAAAATAGACCACATACTAGTACATAGAACATGCTTAATTGTAAAGGAATTGTAATTATCCTCTGCATATTATCAGACCATAGTGCAATGAAACCAGAAATTATTAACAGAAAACAGCAAAAATGCCATTAAAAAAATAAAAAGAAAGAAAAAGGGCTGACCAAATAGCTCAGCAGATTAAAGTGCCTGCAAGCAGGCACAGGGCCTGGGGGTTCAATTCCCAGGTCTGCCGTGCTGATCATCCTCCTGGGGCAAACTGAGACAGCAATTGAGACTGAGTGTGGTGGTGCACACCTGTAATCCCAGCTCTTGGGAGGCTGTAAGCAAGCGGATCACTATAAGTCTGATCTAGTAGGGAGACCTTGAACACCCTGTAGACCCCTTCCCAAAATAAAAAAGCCACAAACATATGAAAAGTAAATAACGCCCTCCTGAAAAATCAATAAGTCTATATGAAATTAAAGAAGAAATGAATATTTATAATCAAATGAAAAGGCAGATACAATTTACCAGAACCTGTGGGATACAACAAAAGTTGTCTTAAGAGGAAAATTGATAGTAATAAATTCTCACAATCAGAAGCACAAAACAAACCCATAACTGATCTTATGCTATACCTCAAACCACTACTAAAAGAACAACAAGTCAAACCCAAAGCGCAAAGAAGGCAAAAAAGTATAAAGATCAGGCCACAAGTTAATGCAATGGAGACAAAGAAAACAATACAAAGAATTAATGAATCAAAGAGTTAGGTCTTTGAAAGAATAAATAAAATTGATAAACTCCCTAGCCACCCTTATCAAAAAAAGGAAATAAAAATTTCAAATTCATGCAATAAGGAATGAAACGGGGAAAATCATTACAGACCCTAGAGAAATTCAGAAGATCATCAATATCTACTTTAAAAATCTTTACCCTCACAGGATGAAAAACACAGGAGAAATAATCAGATTCCTAGATACCTATGAACTACCGAAGTTGAGTCAAGAAGACAGTAAAATTTTACATAACCCAGTATTAGTCAATGCAATTGAACATGTAACAAAAAACCTACCAGTAAAGAAAAGCTTATGTCCTAATTGATACATGGCTGAATTCTACAAGAAATTTAGGGAGTATTCGATGCTAATACTTCAGTGAAACTGTAAGGGAAACAATTCTCCCAAACTTATTTCTGGAGGCAAGTGTTACTCCAACCCCAAAAGAAAAAGAGAGAGACCCAACCAAAAAATAAAAAAAAAAACTATAGGCCAATCTCCCTAGTGAACATAGATGCAAAATTTCAGAATAAAATACTAGTAAATGGAATGCAACAAACCATCAAGAGGATTATACATCACAACCAAATGGGATTCATCCCAGGAATGCAGGGACAGTTCAATACATGTGAATCCATAAATGCAGTACACAGCATCAACAGAGCCACAGACAAAAATCACAAGATCATTGCAACAGATGATTCGAAAAGCTTTTGACAATTCACTCATGATTATTAAAAAAAAAAAAAACCTGGAGAAAATTAGGATGATCTTTTCCTCAATATGATAAAATCCATCTATGATAAACCAACAGTCAACATGATATAAAAAGGACTAATCTGAAAGTCTTCTTCTTCTTCTTCTTCTTCTTCTTCTTCTTCTTCTTCTTCTTCTTCTTCTTCTTCTTCTTCTTCTTCTTCTTCTTCTTCTTCTTCTTCTTCTGTACCAGGGATTGAACTAAAGCCCTTGACTTGCAAGGCAAGTACTTATTCTATTGAGCTACTTCCCTAGCCCCTTGAAAGTGTTCATTTTAAAATCAGGAGCAAGACAAAGGTGATGACTGATTCAACACGTTCTGGAAACATTAGCCAGAACAATTAGATAGGAGAAAAATGAAATGAATAAGAATTAGAAGAGTTCCATCTGTAGCAGGAGTAAAGAGCGGACACTAGAAAGCCCTGAGCAGCCCCACCACCGCTACTGGCCTAGTTACCATCCCTCACCATAAGGAGCTGCAGCTGCACCAGCCAGCCTCAGTCACCATTATCACAACCATGAACAGCAAGGCTGACACCCAGAAGCCACCTGCTGCACCCTCCTCCACCCCTTCACCCCTACCCTCAGCACGGCTGACACTAAGCCCCGCACCACGCGCCATAGAGCAGGGAGTGGCAGCCCTGGGCAGCCTCACATTATAAGAAATGAATAGGCTTCAACAGAAATGACACCAAGGAGGATGTATTTGTAGACCAGACTGCCATAAAGAATAACTCCAGGAAGTACCTTCGCATTGTAGGAGATGGAGAGACTGGAATTTGATGTTGTTGGAGGAGAAAAGAGTGTGGAGGCAGCAAATGTTATAGGCCCTGTGGAGTTCCAGTTCAAGAAGGTAAATACGTAGCAGACCGTAACCATTATACAAGCTATCCACGTTGTAGGGATCCTCCACACAATTACCAGCAGAATTACCAGAATAGTGAGAGTGGGCAAAAGGTATGAGGGATCAGAGAGCGCTCCTGAAGGGTAGGCCCAACAACGCCAGCCCTACCACAGGCAAAGGTTTCCACCTTACTACACGGGGAGACCCTATGGGCATCGACCAGAGTATTCCAATCCTCCTGTGCAAGAAGAAGTGACGGAGGGTGCTGACAACCAGGGTGCAGGTGAACAAGGTAGACAAGTGAGACAGAATATGCATTGAGGTTATAGACCACGATTCCACAGGGGCCCTCCTCGCCAAAGACAGCCTAGAGAGGATGGCAATGAAGAAGATAAGGAAAATCAAGGAGATGAGACCCAAGGTCAGCAGCC
>PVJA010040889.1:0-18209 GCA_004027025.1 Myocastor coypus | reverse complement strand
AGGAAGGAAGGAAGGAAGGAAGGAAGGAAGGAAGGAAGGAAGGAAGGAAGGAAGGAGAGGGGCTGCAAACTAAATATCTACCCAAATATCTACCTACACCTGGATATTTGTGACAAATATTTGAATTTTCACAATTAAAGAATCAAACAGATATACCTCTATGCAATGAATAGCATTTCTATGAAATTAAAGAGCTATATTACCCAATGTTGTTATTTCCAGTCAAAGGAAACTTTCTTACACACTAAAATTTAAAATTCCTACAGTTCTTTGAGGAAGCTCCACACTAATTTCCACAGTGGTTGTGGCAGCCTACCCTCCCAGCAGCAGAGGAGAAAGGTCCCTTTTTCCCTACAAATGCTCCTCCAGTATTTGTTGTTGGTTGACTTTTGATGATAGCCATTCTTTCTATAGTGGGATGGAATCTCGGCCTTGTTTAATTTTCATTTCTTTCTTCCTTTTTTTTTTTTGGCAAGTGAGTATAATTTTATCTTTTTTAGCGTTTTGACATAGTATGATTTTTATACCATTGTGACATTTTCAAAATCACGATAGTAGTACATTCCCAATAGTTGATACAATGCATATTGTTGTCCTCCTAAGAGTTATACAGAGCATAGGGTCTAGACATGAAAATTTCTCTAACCAATGTTGGTACAAAAAGTTTCTTTTCATTGAAGTAAAAGAAAGTAGTTGTATTACTGTATAGTCCTGTATTCCATAACCACAATGGATTATTGACAGAACTGGCAATGTCGGAAGCTGTTGATTTAAGTCTTTTACAGCTCAGCATACTAAAATAACTGTAGGTTTTATAACTTGTGGTTAAACTTTTCTGCTGGTTGGTTAAGGGTGAGTTAAAGCAATACCTGCATAACAAAACATGAAACTTTTGTATCTCCCAAGGTAAATCAAATCTCCCTAGGATTTACTTTGAAACCATGTACAGTACTTTGTAGAACTGTTGTCAGTGTGAGCAGTCTGAATGAGTCACAGCCATTGCTTGACCAGTTTGCTCTCTGTGAAAGCTCTAGAGAAAGTTTTCTCTCCTTAGGCACTCTATACATCATCTATCCAATTTTCATTTCTTGAGTGACAAATCAAATCATTATATATAAATATATATATATATATATATATATATATATATATATTCTATATATTTATTTGCTCTTCCTACTGTATTATCTGGGAAGGTTCTATTCATTTCACCTGCCAAATACTGGAGTCTTTACAGTGGAGTGGTGAATTTTTTTATTGTCTGTTGTTTTCTTTTATGACCCTATTTTGTACAAACATTTATTTTAAAGATAGTATAACAATAATTGATATAACATTAGAAGTAGTATGCTTTTAGAAAACCAAATAACAGGTATTTCAAGCATAGTTTTAGTATTACGCATTGCTATCCTCAGTGTAGTTGCTTAGTTCATAGATATCAGCATATAGAGTTAGTCAGGGTGAGAATTCTGCCCATGAGCTGCTATTTTTGAAAACCTCAGGGAGATCCTTAGGACCATTACCTTAACTACCTTGTTTATTTAAATGTATGGTTTTGCCCCTGCCATATTTCCTAACTTTTATAGCAGCACAACTTTTGATAGCCAAATCTTGGAAATAACCAAAATGCCTGTCATCTGAGGAATGGATGAAAAGGATGTAGTGTTTTCATACAATGGAATATTACTCAGGTATAAAGAATGATAAACTCAAACCCTTCATATATAAGCAGATGCAATTCAAAGGTATACTCATAAGTGAAATAAACCAGACTCATATGTGTAAATTTTATATAGTCTCCCTATTGTAAAAAGTCAAAATAAATAAAAATCGAAAGGTATAATACATTAAATGGAAAGTGAGAACTTAAGGATTAAATAATGAAGAGAGAGAAAGAGGATGATGATTTTTTTCTAGTTCTGCAGATAATAGTGTACCTGAGGAACAATGGTCATTTTTTTTCCCACATCGTGGGTTGTCTTTTCACTCTGTTAGTGGTTTCCTTTACTATGCAAGGCTTTTAATATGATGAGAACTCAGTTATTCCTCTTCCTATTATTCTCTAGAAAGAATTAAAGGCATCATACCATACTGATGTGTCCACATGTATCTGGAGCTGAACGATTCCTAACAGCTAAGTGTGGAAACAGCCCAAATGCACATCAACTGCTGAGTAGAGAAATATGTAGATGTTTAGTACAATTGGGGCAACTCTGCTACAAAGAAGGATAAGCTTGGGAAATTTCTAGTTAAATAGGTGCAACATGAAGCTATACTCATAAATGAAACAAATTGGACACACATATCTGAATAATGCGTTGTTTGTCTGTTTTGTGAATCTGAAAGTGTAAATGAGAGCCAAAATGTATAATAGATATGGTGAAGCAGGAAGAAAACGTTCAAATGGGAAGGAAAATTAGGGAGAGGAAAAAGAAGGAAGGGAAAAGCAAAAGAATGATGAGGGGAAAAAGAACAACAAAGCTTTCGTAAATGAGAGAGGCAGGGGGACACGCACTCAGGACACCCCTCCTGTCTCATCTCTTGGGCAGGAGCTTTCTTTCTCTCAATAAATATATTCTGCTAAAAAAAAGAGAGAGAGAGGCAGAGTAGTCAAAGGAAGGGTAGAAGTATAGGGAAAAATACAAATATCACTTAATATTATGTGCAGGTACACATTTTCCATAATGAATGTGCTCGTTATATATATCTACAATGTACCAATAAACTAAATTAGCGAAAGAACTTTAAAATGCTCCACTAAGTAAAACAGAAACCGCTTATCTTTTTTCTAGGTCATGGCCTGTTGCTAGGACACCATTCATGACATCCACAAATTCAGGGAGAGGAGTGTGTTTTGCTTCACAGTTCAAAGTGTCAGGCATAGTCAGCTCCAAGGCAAAAGCATTACGGCAAAGTGCATGGTGGTGCAAAGCTGTGCCTGCCCTCGCCTAGGAATTAGAGGGGGGATAGCGCGCCCATAAGAGATTTGTCCTCCACTGACACACTGCTAAAGACCTCAGCTCCTATCAGCATGTTCGGTCATGAAAACGGTAACAAATGTGACACCATCGTTTACCAGTCTCCCCACCAGCTGATTGATACAACTTAATTGGAGAAAACTGGCACAATATTATTTTTTAATGTTTAGTATGGATGGATATTTGGTATTGTGTTTCTCTTATTTTTACCAAATGTGTTTTTACTGTCATTATTAAAATCTCTCTATCTGGGCTTGCAAGATAAGTCAGTTGACAAAGCATTTGTTTAGGTAAGCTGAGGGACTAGTGTTCCATCCTGGGCACCACATGCTGCATCAACCCTAATCCCATGTGTGCTGAGCAAAGCCACCAACTCTGGGCGTGATGGTGTGTTCCTATACTCCCAGCAGTAGGAAGACTGAAAACAGAAGGATCCGTAAAAGTCCAAGCTGCTTAGTGAGACCCTGTACCAAATAGATTAAAAGTTAATTAATCAATTAACTAAATTTCTGCATCTAAATCTACAGAGTAGAAGAACGGAATAAGACAGTGAAAGTAGTAAAATTATCAGAAAGATTTTCCTTTGAGTAAAATAACTAAATGATATTAAAGTCATTATCTAATAACATCATTCTAAAGTTGATAATATTATAAGGATGATCATCTAACTATGGAAGTAAAAGTGTCAAACTTACATAAATTAATGGGGCACTAGAAGTAACTGTTAAGTTTTTATTATTTTAAGTTTTGTTGTTTTTTTTTTAAGTTGGAGATATAAATAGCACGTTTTTTTTTTTTAAGCAGAAAATAGTTCTAAAATAAAACCAAGGTGTATAATTAATTAACTTTGTGAAAAGATAAAATATACATAAACTGTAAGGTCACCTCTTGTTTAGCAAAGATCAATGTAAATTTGATGAATTTGAGCAAAGAAAAAAGAATATAAATCATACCAGCTATAAACAGAAGCTAAAACATAGTACATGATTTAGATACAAAAAAATCTTTAGATTAAAAAATTTTGATGGCTAAATAGCACGGAAACATACAGAACAAAGATTCTTGACAAATACAAAAATTTAGATGATTTTTGAATTATTCTATTCACACATTTTTCGTTCCATCAGTTGCTAGTTTAGAATTTGGAGAATCACTTAGGATTATGAGTGATACTTAATGCTTGCACTACCTCCCCATTCCATGCACCTAAAGCATTATCCTTCTACTTCCTTAGGTTAAGTGTTTAGTTTCCTTAGTTACGTACTTTGATAAATTCGTATTACATGTCCAATTCTAATCATCTGGTTCTTAAATAAATCTTTATAATAAAAATTAGTATTCACTGGAGGTCTCTCAAAGATGCTTTCCATCTGCTGTCAATTCTTAATTTTAGTTTTGCTTTAAGCAATAGCAGCTGAGGACCGAGCTGCTTATTTAAACCTTTCGCAGGTGTGCACTTAGCAACCTCTGGCAACACGCCATCAATCTATTTTGAGAGACGATAAGGCAAGATACTCTGGAAATGTGGTGGTGTCCTGAGGACACCGAGCAGCACGCCCTCTTCTGCGCGATGGATGCCAACTCCATCCAAAACTGCTTAGAAAGAATGTGCGATTGAAAAATGCCCATCTGCACTAAGGAGCGCTTTATAATTTTCAGCGCGAATGAGTATGTTGTGCTTGAAGGTCTGATAACCAGGTATTCTGTCCGCTAAAGCGAAGGTCCTTCTTTTGTTTTCACAGCTTTTAATTTGTCACTATTCAAAACCTACACCACTCACTTTTTTTTCTGCCCCCGTGTTTTACTTGCTATTTCTGTATTTTAAAAAGTTTTGTGGGCTGGGGAGATAGCTGAGGGGCACAAGTGCCTGCCTGGCAAATGCAAGGTCCTGAGTTCAATCTTCAGTTCTGCAAAAAAATAAATACATAATTAAATAATTAAATAGATAAAATAAAATATTTTTGTCTCACTGTTGGATATGCTTTATCAGAAGGCATGAATATTTTTAAGGATGTCAAAATAAGAATGAAATAGGCTGAAAGCAATCGTGTTAATACAGCTACTTGAGTAACCAAAGAACAATTCCCAAGTATAATTCCCTATTCTATAATATTTCTTAGTTGTGTTCCTTATTATACGAAGTGTTATCTAACCTGTAGAATCTCTAAAATAGTTTATGCTGAAATGCTTTGATCTAAGATTGTTGTCCTCCTCAGTTGTTTTGCAATATTTATGAGCAGTTTTTAAAAGTACTTAAAAATCTGTTTATATGACCTGTGCTTCTATTTTATATCGGTGTACTCATTTAGAATAGAGGTTCTTGCCCCACCCCTGGGGTGTGCTGAGCAGCGACTGTGTCCAGGCCTGGTGGCACATGCCTGGAAACTCAGCACTGGGGAGCCTGAAAGCAGGAGGATCACTAGGGTCCAAGCTGCAGAGTGAGGCCCTGAACCAAATAAATAAACGAAAAAGAAGAAAAGAAGAAAAATAAAATAGAGTTTCCATTGTTTTAAAAGTCCAAGACTGTGGTTAGTATGGCTTGCATGTCTGTGTCCTGCAAGACCGAATGCCCTCTTAAAGAATGATTGATGAGAAGGCTCCATTACAGAGGTGATAACCAAATTAGAGCACTGACTAGTTTCATACAATTTTGAGAGTAGACAAGGACACCCACCCTGTGTTTGGCTGGCCGCGGCCAGTGGGTTCTTAGCCTCGATGGAATAAAAAGAGAAAGCAAGGCTCTTTCTGTCACTGTCAGTTGTGGCCTGCAAAGCCATGTGCTGCTTCTCTGCCCCGCATCTCTGTCCTGCTGCCTTGCTTGGGGTCCTGCTGACTACTGCATGAACCCCATGCAAAGCGTGAGGGTCAATCAGCCTTTCTTTCTTTACCTGTGGGTGTCAGGTATTTCATTCCAGGAAGGAAAAGGTGGCTAAGACAGGGATTTTCTTAAAATTTATTTCCTAGATGGAAAAGTGGGAAATTAGCATAAAATACAAGGATGTGCAAGAATTCCTGGCGAGCCTCACACAGAGGCAACATCTTTCAAATCGTGTTAGAAGGGCTGGTGGGGAAGACGTCTGTAAAAACTTTCTACAGTGCTCTACCGTATTGTCTTTAAGTAGTAATGACTTAGTAATACCAAGTCCTGAAACAGTGGTGCCTGTGTTTGTCTCAGTATTTAACAAAGCTCTTTGATTGCATGTAATTGTCAATAAACAACAAGGCCACCCGTAGGTGCCATGAACTCAGATGTATAACATGACCACCTATCTAAGGAAAATAAGATATCCTTATTTTATAAAAAATTATTAGGAATACTATATAGAAATTGTATATATTCTGAATTTACTAAAACTATGTATTTACTTAATGAAGTTCTTTAATCTGTGTTATAAGCTTAAAGGGTGAAGTGTGAAAAATAATTGTCTTTGTCTTTAAAAGTAAATATTTGCATAACTTTAAAGCATAGAGAAAATAGTATGTCTATATCAAAAATTGTATCTCCTAAATAAGCCTAAAAACTGCTGTACAGCTTTGCCAGATAGAGTTCTTTAACAGCAAGCACTAGGACTAGAGAGATAGCTCAACAGCCTAAGTGCTTGTCTGGCAAGCACAAGGGTCTAGGTTTTATCCCCAGGATAGCATTCAGTGCTGGCCATTGAGTACACCTGTAATCTCAATGCTGAGGAGGCTGAGACAAGAGGATTACTAAGAGTCCCAGCTATGTAGCAAGACCTTGTACCAAATAAATAAATAAATTTTAAAATATTCAAAGAAAGTGTTAATTATAATTTTCAGTACTGTTTTGTTGAGCAAACTCTCAGTGATATAGTTACTGTCCATGAGTTTTTTTCTTTTGTTGAAAACTTGCAAAATATAATTTAGTATTTCAATATTTTTCTTGATTTCTTTTGCTTTTATTTAAAACACATAAAAGACATATAGTTCGTTCTGTTATATGTCCTCAAGAGTAATAGATGTAACTTATTCACGTTTTCAAAACTTTATGAGGAAATATCTCAGCTGCATAAGCATCTACCTGGCAAGTGCAAGGTCCTGAGTTTGCTACCCAGTACCAAAATAAATAAATAAGTATATTGCTGCTCGAAAGCTAGCCCAGTAGAATAAGCACCTGGCTGGAAAGCATGGAGTCCTGAGTTCACTCACTGGTACCGAAAAAGAAAGAAAGAAAGAAAGAAAGAAAGAAAGAAAGAAAGAAAGAAAGAAAGAAAGAAAGAAAGAAAGAAAGAAAACTATAGTTCCTTTGGTTTATAAAGATATTCATAGGGCCAGCCAAATAGCTCAATGGATTAATGCACCTGTTTAGCATATTTAGTGGCTGGGGTTCGATCCCCAGCCTGCTGTGTGGGCCCCCACCCCTGGGGTGTTCAGAATGGTCGATTGTGACTGGGCGTGGTGGTGCATGTCTGCAATCCCAGCTCTTGGGAAGCTGAAACACACGCAAATCACTATGAGTCCCATCTATGTAGTGAGACTTTATAGACCCTCTACAAAATAAATAAATAAATAAATAAATAAATAAATAAATAAATAAGTAAATAGTTTAAAGTTGATATATATTGAATGGAATGAATAAAATGTTAAGGAAAACAAGATTTTTATTTTCTTTTCCTTTTTTATCCTTTCCATTGACAAAAATAGGTGTGTCTCTGATGAAAATAAACTTCAGGCTTTAAAATCATATTGAAAATGCTAAAATGTAGGCCATGTAACTTTTAAGATAATATTCAATTTTTGTTCTTTCTCTGGTCCACATAAGGGGTAGCTTAATTTTTCCTGATATCCATCTATTTATTCAATACATATAAATCCACTGTCTCTGTAACCTGTTTTAGTTCTATAAATGGTCATTAGGATGTTATAGGAATAGACTAAAAGCATTGATGGTTTAACATTATTTTGAGTATCAGTCTGATTTCTGTTTGTTTCTTTCTTTGAAACAGAGTCTTGCTATGTAGCCTGGAGCTTATAGCACAGAGCCCAGTTAGCCTTGAACTCCCAGGCACCCCCTTCCTCAAGCTTCTGAGTGATGTGATTGGGATTGCAGGCCTGCACCATCATGCCTGGCTATCAGTTTCTATTTCTGAAACAAAATACAGAAAAATGACTACATACAGAAAGATTTATCGGGCTCATAGTTCAGGACACTGGAGTTCCAAGAACTGAATGTCTCATTGCATTTGGGCTCTGGTAACAGTCTCCTGTCGGATGGCATCTCAGAGCAGGAATGACTATGAGAGAGAACACACAGTCAGACAAGAAACCAGACACTAGGAAAGGGGCAGTTTACTCTCTGAGCAACAATTTCTCTGCAAATATCTTGGTAAAATTAGCATTAACCCCTTCCACAGGCAGTGCTGTCAGTAACATCGTTATATCTCCCTGGGCTTCACTTTTAAAGTTTCACCACTTTGTTGCTACACTGAGGAAAAAAATTCCAGCACATTAGCCATGAGGGACACTTTCAATCCACATCTGAAATTTTTAATAAAATGTTACTTCTTTGTCAAGGAAATCCATTCCAGTTTGAAAAAATAAATCATCTCTATCTCATTGGAGAGACTTGAGTATCTATTCTTATATAAAAATAGAAGTTTGAGCACAACTTTACTTGTTTCTCTCATATCATGTGCTTTTGGGATCTGGTCAATAATGTCACATTGTCCTAAGCCAATTTTCCACTATGTTCCCCCTTGAGCTCCCCTCTTGGACAGAAGCTTTATTTCCCAATAAATATTCTATTCTAAAAAAAAAAAAAAAAGCCCTAATCGTAAACAGTTGAACAGACCCTGCTGATGGGCATTTGTAAGATTATTGCTTCCACTCAATGATATTTTCTAAACAATGATTGGGAAAATACCAGTAGTTGTGTGTTATAATCAAGACTGAGTAATTGGTTACAAATTAGAATATCCAAGATAGTATCAACATAATTGTTGTGATACATATCAATCAAAATCCAGGAAATTTTAAAAACATAATTACACACGTATATCTATACCAGCCTTTGGGTCTTAAAAGCCACTCCCATAAGGCAGTCTGTAAAGAACATACTCCCATAATCCCCAGCTTGGTGCTATTAGGAAGTGGGAACTTTAACAAATGGAGCTTAAGGCGCTCTTAGATCATTGGAACTTATCTTTCAAAGTTATACAAAAACTTTGGCTCCTTGTCTTCTTCTCCTTTGCATTTGAACTGCACTGAGGGGAGCAGGTTCCTCAATGTGTTCCTCTTCTCTGGGATGTGTAACCTGGCCACATTGCTAAAAGCAAGAGAGGCAATGTATCTTGCCTGAAATCTCCAAAACTGTGACTCAGAATTAAGCGTTTCCTTCTCTGGTTGTTGATTTATTTCTACTATTTCTATCAGCAATCGAAATGTGACTGACACAGCATATATATGCATAGTGTATACATAATTTTAATAATGTACTACGGCTATCCTTTAGATAGATTTTTCTGTTAGACATTGAGCTTTTCAAAGAAAGGTAATGTTTTTAACTTTTGCCTATGTTTAATGTCTTTGATCTATTGTATCATATGACATGGCTTAATAGATGATAGTTTCTAATTTGTATTTTCACAAGGCAGTAATATTTATTTAAAATATTTTAGAGCATAGATTTTTTTAATCCTGTTGATGTTAGTTAATGGTCTAATGAAACAGTGATGCATTCAAAAAAAATTAGACAAAGACTCTAGGACTTCCTCCTCTCTACATTGTTGCTAGAACCTGATTTTCTCTTAGAATTCTCTACTGAGTCATCTGCCACATTCTCGTATCTGAGATGCTGTTCACTATCCCATTGTATCAGGTGTCTGCATTTCCCAAAATGGAAAGGTAATTTCTTTCTGTATCTCATTGACTTTTGCTCCCAAAGTGCTTACTCTGGCATTAGACATGTATCAAGTCCCTCCAACCTCATTGAATCAATGCATGTTTAAGTGAATTCCCGACAGCAACGGTAGGTTATTCAAAACTTACAAAGCTAATGCAAATTTGCAACTTTACTGCTTCTACTTAATGATAATATGTTTAAATGTTTGTTGAGAAAATACTGTGCAGGTGCAAAATAATGAAGATTCACAGCAAGTAGTTGTTTAGTGAACGAATCTGAGGCAATATCTTTCTTCTTAATGAAACTTTGAAGCAATAAACATTTGTGTCCAAGCAGAGAAAGTCTGAGACTTGTCAGGGAGGACAGGACTCTAGGTAGGCATCTGTCCTACTTTCAGAAGGGCTGAGAAGATGCTTGACTCACTTCATAACATTTAATACATATTTTAAATATACATATATCACAGGATTTGGATGCTTATTTTAAAATATATTGATTATTAAATTAAAAGAAAAATAAACCTTTAATCACTTCAATTAAGAAATATTCTGAGTTTGAATTTGTTTTCTTCATGTTGTCAAAATCTAAAACCTAATTTTCTGTGATAATTCATAATTACTTCATCTTTTCATTCCATCTGGAGGGTAATCAACACACAAGCACAGGACCCAGCTGCTGCCCCAGCCATGGGGCGTCCGCCAGGAGTGACCTGGGCTCCTTTCCAGCAGCAAAAACCCCAGAAAACCCTGTAGTAAAAAGGAAACTGGTGCAAGTGCAAACCCAGCTTCCTCATGACCAAGCATTTTCATTCCTTGGGATCTAGAGATCTCTGATCCTCTTGTCTCATTTTTCACATGCATGATTTTATAACCTAGTGACTCATAGGAATTTCCTAATTTATATGGCAGCAATACATATAATTCCTAAGATGATGTAGATGTAACTGCCTATGCAGAGTTTTGTTTGCCTTCAAAGACACACCTAAGAATATCAGAGCTAATTGTGAACATGGGAAAGAAAAGAAAACCTAAAACTGCATCTGTCAGTGACTAATTGTAAAGAATATTGAAAATAGGTATCCTTAATATTTTGGGACATAATATTATATACATGATGTTGAGTTTTAATATTTATGATTAACCATGCACACATATAAGTTCTGTGTGGTTCTATAACATTGTTGTATTTGTTATTTAAAAGGTAAATATGCTATTTTTCAGTTGAAAGGTTAAAGATAACAATTGTTGAGCTTATAAGTCAGGCACTTTACAACATCTTAGCTAGCCTTTATATCAATAGTGTAAGCAGGTTTTGAGTATTTTCATTTTTCAAAGCAAGAGATTAACTTGTACTAAATTAGGTAACTCATTATTTCTGTTGCCTGTTAATCTCATGTTTCCCCACTAAATACCACAAAATTACTTTTAGAATTTTTCCTTTAATAATACCAGCATCATTACTCATCTTAATCCTTTAATGCCACAGTTTCCCAGCCAAAGGGGTATTCCAGCTGGAATTGCTTAGAAATAACATAAAAACCCGAGCTGTTATTAATATTTTCAGGAAATACATTTGGAAAAATAGGCTGTAAAAAAGCATTTGAGCTATTGACTTTTGCTTTTTTATTTTGGCTCCTCCTAAATGAGTTACTTATTAAGATATCTGCAGATTTTAAAGTTACATTCTTTAGCTTGGTTTTAAATATACTTTCCCTGTTTCCTCTGTGTAGTCTACCTGCCAATAATGAAGGGTGAACTGGACATATTGAGAAAAGGGTTATCACCTTACAAAGAATGTTCTTTTTCTTGGAACTGAAATGAAATATATTTCTTTTTTTTTAATGTGTTTAATACAGGTTCTACAGGATCTTACTACACAGACCAGACTCCTAATGACTCTCTTGTTTTCAGCCTCTTAAGCACTGGAATCACAGGCATGTGCCACCATGCTCAGTCTCCGTCTATCTTTCATTTCAACCCAGGGGCAGGGCTGGCACAGCAGGTCCCGGATAGAAACCAGCTCCCTGTGTCTGCATAAGCAGGCACTTTAATCTGGTGACCTATCTGGCCAACCCTGAAATATATTTTATTCTACGTTTTATTTTCAATTTGAGTTTCAGTGGATGCCACACTAAAATTAAGCATTTCAAAGTAATATTTAATTTTCTAAATCTACCAAATGTTGGGGCTGGGGAGATAGCTCTGTGGCACAAGTGCCTGCCTGCCAAGTACAAAGTTTTCAGTTTGAACCCTGGTCCTGCAAAAAAAATAAATAAATAAATAAATAAATAAATAAATAAATAAATCCAGCACATGTTCTATATATTAAAATTCAATAATTAAGAAAAGACCAGCTTTCTTTAGCCCCATACTTTGATGATTCTTAGCAGAAAATCAGATAAATATTTGCCATAGAAATTTCATTTGAAATTCTTCTTGGTGAAACTATATTAAGTAACATATTATAATTCTAAAGTTTTTAAGTGGAATATAATTTTAAACTAATAAAATGGTATTCAGATCCTTTCCCCCCTACTTCTGTGATATTTTATAACTTCATTTCTATCCTATCTCTTTAACAGCCTCTTCTTCAAAAATTCTTCATATTTGTGTGTCTCTTCTTTTCCACTGGTCTTTAGATTCATTACCTAGTCTTTCATAAAAAATTTAACTTGGAAGGGTTTGTTTTTCCTTGTGTGTTCAAACATTTTCATATGCTAATTTTACAATTTTGAGTATATTCAATTTTTCAAAAACATAGATACTATTCTGACAAGTTAAATTCAAACAGCTCTAATTCAAACTGAATAATCTTGTTTTCCAATACAGAAGATACTTTTATTAATGACATTGTTATTATGGTTGAACTTTGTCACCCCAAAAGAAATGCAAAGCTTTAACCCTTGGGCGGTCAGAATATGAATGTGTTTGAAAACGGGTCTGAGATGAATTGTTTAAGATGAGGTCAAGCTGACCCTTACTTGATATAAGTAGAGCTCTTAGGAGAGGAGGGAAAGTGGGACTCAGGCAAACAGACCCCAGCATGTCATGCTGTGAGGAGAGCATGTCACGATGTGGAAGTAAAGACAGCCCTATGGGATCAGAAACCAAGTTCCCAATGACCTTCAACAAACCAAAGGTCTATGCCAACAATGGCCAAGGAAAACCAAAGCTGAAGGGCTGAGGTTTCTCAGAGAGCATGGCTCTGTCAGACCTTTCAAATTCTAGCCTTTCAAATCCCCAAAAATCAAAGTTCACTTGCTTGGACTGCCCCCCTTGCAGAACTCTGTTTCTAAAATTCTAGGAAGCTTAATACAAGCTTATACTACTATATCTCATAATTGAAATCTCAACCATCTTTTCCGTATCAATCAACCCTCATAATAAATAAAATTCTAAACCTACTTAAGTCTGTATCGACCATAATGGCTATGGCTTTCCTCAGGGCATATCTGTTACCCTATCTTAATTCTAAGCCTTTATCATATCTCAGATAAGAGCTTAGAAAGCTGTGGTATATCAGTTACATCGGTAGTCTGCATTCTTTCCTAGTGCCTATACCCACAGTCTTCTATTATTTGACACTGTAGTTTGCTTTCTTCATGACTTTGGGCACCAGCAGTAATAGAGTTTAAAGCCACTAGAATGTAGGAGATCATTGTTCAGAGTAACTGTGTCTAAATTTTGAGACTATAGCTGAAATTGTACTTTTGTTGAGGCCTTTCAGGATGAGACAAGTGGCTCAACCACCTATGACCTCCTTAACTGCAAGCTGCTCAACTGAAGCCAACACAAAATAGGACAAACCAGAAATCCTTCTCAACTGAACATGCTTAACTTGCTGAGTGGCACTGTTTGGGGTTAAAGAAATCTCCTTCTTCTCCTTATTGATCTCTTTCTCCTTCTCCTTCTCCTTCTTCTCTTTGCCTTTTCTTCCTCCTTCTCCTTCTCCTCCTCCTCTGCTTCTTCTTCCTCTTTGTTTTTATTTTGTTTTGTTCTGTTTCAGTGCTACACATCCATTGTCTGTGTCTGTGTCTGTCTGTCTGTTTGTCTGTCTGTCTGTCTGTCTAATTCTTTTTTTGAATCATAGCATTTCTAAGTTTCTAAGTTGTGTACCTGGGTTCAGTTGTGACCCTGCTTCCCATGTCATCCTCCTGTCTCAGATTCCTAGAGTTCTGAGTTTATAGGAATGCAGCAACACATGCTACTAACTAACAATCTATGATTTTTATGAAATCCTAGAGGAAAATCAAATATGATAGGGCAACTATATTCATGAGTTGAAAATCAACAAAACATAAATTTATGTTACTTTAGAGATTTGTTATTAAATATAATGATGCACTCATTAGACAATAATTTATCATAAAATTATTGTGCTATAAATAAGCTAAGAATATAATGAAAATGTATCCTTCAAAGAAGTCAAATTAGGGAGCTTAACATCGAGAAGTAGTGCCAGGAAATGCCTTTATATTATCTAGTATTCAAACAAGTCTATACCTATAAGATTAGAAAAACTAAATTATTTATAGAAGTGTCAATTGTTGTATATAGAGATATCAATCTTCATTATAAATTCATGAGTGTATGAAAATTTATTGCTGAGCAAGCTGACTCTAAGGATTAAATATTCCAAAGTAACTGTAGGTCTACATATATGCTTATATATAGGCATCAAAGAAAAATGCCTTCCGCTTTTAAAGTCATACTTTAAATTATATAAATAACATGTCAGTCAATAATAGTTTAAGAAATTTATATTTTTATGAGAGGCAGAATTGTTTACATAATTTACCTTAGAATTAAAAATGCATAAGAAATATACACACATGCAATTCTCAATTAAACTTTGGACATTTTCACATTACCAATATGACTAATTTACATTTAATTAAATTTCTGCATTTAGAAATTTATTGGCTAAATTTAGTCATTCAGATGAAAACACATGCACCTTGAGACTACATTGCTAATTGAAGTCGTTTGGACCCTGCACGTTTTCAATCTTAATGGAAATCCAAAATATGGCTATGTTTTTAACAACAGAAGAGATAGATAATAGGAAACAGAAAGGTAGACTCTGTGGAGCAAGGAAAGGAATGTGGTAATGGGGGACCAGTACGGGGAATGAAGATGTGATACAGAAATGCACTGGCCCACTGTGAGGGAGGCACTCACTTCTTTCTGCACATGGTCATGGGTTTGAATTTCTGGCTGTATGAGCAATGTACACTTCTGGATGCCTGATGGGGTGACACACACTTATAATCGCATAACTTGGACATTAAGGAGGAAGAATCGCCGGGTGTGGTGGCTCACACCTGTAATCCCAGCACTTGGGAGGCTGAGGCAGGAGGATTGGTGTGAGTTCGAGACCAGCCTGGGCTACAAAAGTGAGCTCAAGGCCAGTCTCAACTGCATGGCAAGACCCTGTCTCAAAAAAAGACAAAAAAAAAAGGAGGAAGAATCACCCTGAGTTTAAGGCCACAGTGGGCTGCGTGCTGAGCCTAAGAGTAGCCTAAACTACATTATAACAACAACAACAAAAATATATATATATATATGAGGTATGTTTTTGAATTGCAAGTGTTTTAGACACCAACTGATGATTTTCGTATTTTGACAGACCCAAACTAAGAGAGAAGAGCATAAACATGTCCCTTTTCAAATATATTGAACACTGTGAGGTGTACAGAGTTTGCCTAATCATAAATTTATTCTTGTAACAAATATTTACTGAAATTTTCACATGCCCTACCCATTCATTCATTTGATTTGAACATAATTGATTTTAGGTACATCATTGGAGTTAAATGTGAGTGAATTTTGTTATATTTAATTAATAATGACAATTTCAATAAATAAAGCCTTATCCAGTTACACTCTAATCATATAGTACAGTGGCCCAAGCAGTTTGTTTTAACCTGTTTTCAAGAGTTAATTAGCAAAGCAAGCATTCTTTTTGAAAAAGGCAATTTTTTTCAGAAGAGAAACAGGATAAAACTAGAATATTTAATATTGTTAAGTTGCTTTAATAAATAAATTTAGCTTTCATACTATTTAATTGTTTAAGTTTTTGTTTGTATGTTATTGTGCAGTGGCTCACTATGCAGCTCAGACTCATAGTGATCTTTCTGTTTCCTGACTCTTAAGTGCTGAGATATCAAGCGCGGGTACCGCGCCCAGACTCCCTCACTGGCTCAGCATGCTGGAGAGTGGGGCTGGAGCAGCAGGTGGGGCCAGGAGTCAAACCCTGGCCCCTGCACTTGCCCTAAGCAAGTGCTTAGTCTGCTGAGGTATACCACCACTGTAGAATGTTTAACTTTTACCTAGTTGTTGAAACAAAAACTGTTGGTATACATATGCTATGTAATTCATTAGAAATTGATGTCAGAATATTCAAATCTAACTGTGATAGTGCTATATGCTGATATTTTGATGCAAAAAGCACAATATGTGTAGTCATTTTCATTTCAATTGTAAAACCATGCAATATATGTTAAACCAAGAAAAATAGTTTAGTAATTTCAGGAAATGACAATTCCTATATTAAATAATTTAAAATTTATTCTTCCTTTGCTGTCTCATTTTTAAAATTAATTTTACTATGATTACCTGAGGTTTACAACATTTTGTAGGAGATATGTAAAATTATTAAAACTATCTTTATGCATGGTAACCTATCATGGTGATAACAACTGCTAAACTAATAAAAATCTCTAATGTTAAACACTTTCATTGATCATATTCTTCATGTACATTACAACTATTGGCTTCTTTAGGTACACATCTGAAACTTTGTATTCTTTGACTTACGATTTCCCATTTCCTCCATTTATTCCTATGATATTTACATACATTTGGCATATTTCATTTAGCATAATGTCCGCGTGGTCTATCCAGGTAAGAAATGGCAGGTTCTATGCTAAGGCTAAATCACATTCCTTGTACACAGATGCATATGACATTCCCCATTGTGTACATTGATGATACTATCAATTATCTGTTCATTCAGTTGTTCCCATAGGTTAGCAGTTGTGAACAATACTGCAACAAACATGGAGTATACTCACTCTTACAGCTGTCAACTTCATGTCTTTTACCTAGAAGAGATCTGATGCACATCCCCTATGTATCCACAGATGGGGCTGCTAACTCACAGCAGAGTCCTAGCTTTAATTTTTCGGGGTCCTCCATACACTTTTTCTGATTGCTGCTATAGTCTACATCCCCTCCAGCAATGAGTTAGGTTCTCATCTCCCCACACCCTTAGCTAGAGCTGTTCCATCTTGTCTTTCTGACAATAACCATAACTTAAAATATGAAGAGAGATGGTGCAATGATGTAAATTTATATCAGTTTGGCAACTGGAGATGTTGAACACTTTTTCATAAATCTAACAGGCACTTTTATGTCTTCTTGAGAAAAATGTCTGTTCAGGTTCTTTGCCGATTTTCAGTAAGGTTATTTGTTCATGCTTGTGTTTAAAATTTTACTTTTGGTGAAAATTTTGGGGGCCGGGGAGATAGCTCAGTAAAATAAGCACTTGCCGGCAAGTGCAAGGTCCTGAGTTCAATCCCTGGTACCACAGGTGTTAAAAAAAAAAACGAAACAAATTTTTCAATATTTCAACAAGGAAGGTAGGACATGTAGATATAAACATATGAGCTTTTATTGATACTTTCTCTCTAATGAAAACATCTTTGGGCACACCTGTAATCACAGCACTTGGGAGGCTGAGGCAAGAGGATCAGTGAGAGTTCAAGACCAGCCTGGGCTACAAAAGTGAGCTGAAGGACAGCCTGAACTGTACAGTGAGACCCTGTCTCAAAAAGAGAAAAACAAAAACAAAAAAAAAAGTCTTTGTTTCCTTTTCATAAGGATTGTCAGGTCGAGTGAAAGCATTTGATCCTGTCCTGGAGCTCTCTCAGAAGCGGTTCAGGTTTCCTCAGTTCCACAGAACAACGTATACACTTGGCTCTCCTATGGTCAGGCCACCCTGCAGCCAAGACAACAAGAGACCCTCTTCCTTCTCCCTGGTGTGTGCATCTCATACGCCCTCAAGTGCAGCACTCTTCCTGGCAAGCTCTTATGTTAGGTGTCTCAATTATGTGGATTTGAGTTCTTCTTTGCAAAATTTTACTGAAATAAAATATTAAGGCTTCTGCCCAAAGAAATTCACATTTAATTTTCTTGAAGAAAGAACATTAAACCAAAAAGAGAAGACAATATTTTTATTTACCTTAGTGACTACCTGAATCACATTTCATTTTTAATTTTTGGGTGAAAGGATATTTTAATGCTTTGACTTAGAATCAATAATTTAAACTATGCTTGTTATTATTCCATATCAGTTATATTTCTAGAAAT
>PVJA010040888.1:0-18229 GCA_004027025.1 Myocastor coypus | reverse complement strand
AAGAGGATTGCTACCCCTGCTTTTTTTTGAGGTGCTGGAGCATGTAGTATTGTTTTCCAACCTTTAACTTTAAGCCTATGAGTTTCTTTATGGGTTAAATGTGTTTCTTGTATGCAGCATATTGTTGGGCTCTGTTTCCTTATCCACTCTGCAAATCTATTTCTTTTAATTGGAGAATTGAGTCCATTTACATTGATGGCTATACTTGAAATGTATTGACTTATGACTGACATGACTCTTATTCGGTAGTGTTCACCAATTTTTCCTCCTATTTTTAGTTGGTTACTCTATTTGGTGGGATCTTTCTGTTCTCATTTGTTGGGTTCGGGTCATTTTGGTCCCTTTCTAAAATATTTGTTAGAATATTATGTAGCACTGGTTTTGATGTCATGAAATTCTTTAGTTGTTCTTTGTCATGGAAATATTTCACTTCTCATACTTGAAGAAGAGTTTTTCCGGGTACAATAGTCTGGGCTGAAAATTGTTTTCATGGAGGAGTTGAAGAACTCTGCTCCATGCTCTTCTTGACTTCATGGTTTGTGAAGAGAAATCTGCTGTTATTCGGATGGGTTTTCCTTTAAATGTGATCTGTTTCTTTTCTCTAGCAGTTTTTAGTATATTATTCTTCAGCTGGATTTCTGGTATCTTGACTATTATATGTTTTGGCGTGTTTTTAGTTGGGTTGATGTTATTTGGAGTCCTGTAGGCTTCAGTTACCTGAATGTCTGATTGTTTTCTCAAATTTGAGAAGTTTTCTGCTATTACTTCTGCCCATATTCTTTTTATATCATTTGTATTGACTCCTTCTTTCTCATTGATTCCCATTAATCTCACGTTGTTCATTTTTGCATCGTCTTGCAGATGATGAATTATTTTTTCCTGCATTCTAGTTGTTTTTAAAAGATCCTTTCTTACTCTTTCACTGGCTGCAACTGTGTCTTCAAGGTTGGAAACTCTATCTTCATTTTCATTCATTCGGCTCTGCCAACTTGTCATCGAGGTTTTATTTTCTTGTATATCTCTTTGAAACTGTTTCTTGCGATCTATGTCTTTCCTATATTGCTCCGTCAGGGAGTCCATCATTTTTCTATTCTCCTCTAATTTTTTATCGATGTCTTCTTCAATAGTATTGAAGTCTGTCATTATGGTTATTCTTTCTCTCTCTAATACAGAGATTATTTCTGTTCTGTTCTCTTTTCTACTTTTGTGTAGTTGTTCCCCTACTTGGGATGCTATTGATTTAGGCATGTCTTTGTCAACTTTAGATATTATTTCTGCTCTAATGTCCTCTATGTTTCTCCAGCCGTTTTTCCACTTCATGTATTTCTTTTTTTACTTCAGATGTTATCTCTGATCTCAGTTGCTCTATAAGTTTCTGCACTTGTGTGTCTGCCTCAGATGCTACCAACTCAGAGGTTTCATCTGTATTGTTCCTATTTTCTTCCATGATAGTGTCTTATGTATTTGGTTTGGGTGGGCACGGGCCCTGAGATTGCATCCTACTTCTTGTTGTTATCATTTTGTATGGAAGTGGCCTCTGCACTTTGGTGGCGTTATGCTGTGTCTATGGGCGTTTGGTTTGGAGACTCCAAGCTGTTTCCTCTACAGAGGTTCCTGACTCTGTGCTGGAGCTCTGGCTGCTAGCTTCTGTGAATCGCGGCAGACGTGATCTGTAGGTGGAGGTGGAGCTTTGGGATTGAGTAGTCCTGGTAGGCTCGTGGACCAGATCGGTTGCCAGACAAGATGTTTGATGGGTTCGGTGCTGGAGGTTGGACTGGAGGGGTTCAAAAAAAAAGGGGGGGGAGCGAGGGAGGGGAAGGCGGGCCAACGATCGTGACCCAGTCGGCGCGCGGGCTTGGCTACTGGCTGTGACTTGGTCAGGACTGGAACAGGAAATTAGTCGCAGGAGCGCAGAGGCGGGGCAGAGGGGCGCAGGTAGCTTACCCGTGGAGGATGCGTGGCCTGTGCTACCGGCTGGGACTCGGTGGGACTGGAACAGGAAGTTCCCTTCTTCAATTTTTAACCACAGGGACACAGCTGGGCTAGGTGGTGTGATCCTGGGATTAAACATGTGTACTTACTAATTGGTTGTTAGAGTGTGGGCAGTGGAAGATCTAACCTGGATGGAGTGGCACCAGCCAACAAGTTGGTAGCCTGGATGGAATACAAAGGACAAGGTGGAAAGCAGCGGCTGATTCTTGCTTCTGCAGCCTCCTTCCTGCCCTTTCCTTGGACTGTTTCTCCACCGCCATGGAGTCAGCCATCTGTGGGCTGAGTCTCTATAAACCATGGGGTAAAATAACCTTTCCACTCTAACTTGGGGTGTTGGGTATTGTGTCCCAGCTATGAGAACATAACTCAGATTCTTTCTTAAAGATGCTCCAAAAGTCAGGTGTGGTGGCGCACGCCTGTAATCCCAGCACTTGGGAGGCTGAGGCAGGAGGATTAGTGTGAGTTCGAGACCAGCCTGGGGTATAAAAGTGAGTTCAAGGCCAGCCTGAACTGCATAGTGAGACCCTGTCTCAAAAAGACAAAAAAAAAAAAAAAAAAAAAAAAAAAAAAAAAAAAAAAAAAAAAAAAAAAAAAAAAAAAAAAGATGCTCCATAAATGGCCAATAGACATGAAAGCACTCAATGTCATTGAGCCTTAGAGAAATACAAAGCTAATGCAGAGTGGGAAACCACTTCCTGATGCTTATTATCTTAGTAAGAAATGTAAAAACAGAAAATAATAAATCTTGAAAAGTTCAGAGAAAGTGCAATACTTGCACGTTGCTAGTGGGGATGTAAAATGGTACAGCCACTGTCGGAAACAGTATTTGTCATTTCTCAGAATAATTAAAAATGTAAGTTCATGAGACTTTGGGGGGCACCTCTCAATAATAGTCATAACAGAAAGCATGTGCTCAAGTTCTTTGCTGATTTTTAATTTTTGTTATTTAGCTGTTGGCTTTATTTATGTGTTTGGGAAATTAATATCTTATCAAGTGTATGATTTGCAAATATTTTATCCAATCTTTTATATTCTCTTTTTACTCTGTGAGTATATCTTTTGAGGTAAAAATTACTAATTTTTATGAAATTCAATTCATTTATGTTATTTGCATGTTTTTTGGTATCATGCCCAAGAAATGCTGCATGTAATGTCATGTTCTTCTCTGCTATGGCTTCCTATATTTAGACCTTTGGTCCTTTTTAGTTTTGCACACAGAATAGGTAAGGGTGAAATTCTTTTTCTGGGCATATGAAAATCCAGTTTACCCCATATTATTTGTTGAAAAAGGTGTTGTTTTTCCGCTGTAAAAAAGTGTTTGACCAAACAGGCTCTCTGTTGGTCTACATGCCAATATTACACCATAATAAGTTTTTAAAAAATTTTAATTGATTTTAATGAGAAAAAAAACAAAATAGTAATGAAACAGGTTCACAACAGGTTAGTGGGACAGTGACAGTAATTAATACATTGCATATTGTTGTCTTTGTAGTAATTATTCAGAACAAAATGCGGACTTGATATCTTGCCTAAACAATATTTGTACAAACCTTTCTTTTTAATGAACTAAGAGAAAGTACCTGTATAACGATCCTAACTATCTTATGTATATGTATATATGTTTTTGGTCATTTTTTCTCTGAGATTATCTGGTTAGTTTGGGTTCCTTAGGCTTTTCTGTGAATTTGAGGATTATTATATCTGTGTAAAAAATGCAATTGAAGTTTTGATATGGATTGCATTGTAGATCATTGTGAGTAGTAAAATATTAAGTCTTTTAGTCTATGGGCATGGAATGAGTTTCCATTTGTTTGTATCATTTCTAATTTATTTCAGTAACCTTTGGAGTTTTCATCTCTTATTTTTAAATTTTTAACTTTTCTTTAAAGTTTTCCCCTAGCCACTTAGCTCCCCTGTATCGCTGAAAATGACACACTTAACACATTTTCTTTGTAACATTTCATTTCTGGATATGTAAATAAAAGTATATTGTATGAATTTTTGTGGTTTAAAGGTTCATTATGACTATAAAGAGATATAATGAATCTAACATTGTTGACAAATGTGATAATTTTTAAAAAGAATATAAGATAGAGATATAAAGGAAAAAAACAGTGCTATAAACAATAAAGACCCCACATCCGGGCACACTGAGCTGGCCAGAGATTGGGTATAGTGATGCACACCTGTAATCCCAGTGCTGGGGAGGATGAGACAGAAGGACCGCTACAAGGCTGAGCTGTGTAGTAAGACCTGTACCAAGCACACTAAAATAATAATAATAATAATGAAAATAAAAAAAGAAACTATACAAGATTCCACTAAACAAAGTAACAGGAATTCAGCAATGGTTACTGAATTACATAATGCTATCTTCAAATTAGTTATTTGCATTACCAGATATAAATGCATGAGATTTGTTTAAAAAAATCAACAGAACACAATAAAAAAGAAGTTATAAGAAATTAAAAAGAGGAAAAAAGAAATCAGATTAAAACTAAAATTAAGCAATAGTGGTTCCTTTCAAAAGACCAGCAGAAATTGACAATATAATTATCTAAACCATTCTGCATCTACACCTAAATATAACTTTCTTTTCTCACATTTGTCCTTTTCCTGATTCCAGCTTTCCCTTCTCATTGGGCAGTTTCTTTCCCTTTCACAGTGTCTGTTGGACTTTTAGATTTTAATTACTCTTTCAGGTTCTCACACTAGTGAGAGAGTATGATGTTTGAACATGTGGATCTGATTTATTTGACTTACCAATATGATCTCTAGCTGCATCCATTTATCTACAAAAACCCAGAATTTATCTTTTTAATAGATGAATAATACTCCATTGTGTAAAAATATCATACCTTTTTAATCCTCAGCTGATGGCCATTTGTGTCATCTCCAAGATTTAACAATGACAAATTGTGCTGCTATAAATATGGTGTACATACATTAGTATGGGATGATGATTTCAGTTCTTTGGGAAAAATGCCTAGGAGGGCAATAGTATCATATGGATCTTTGAAAATGAAGAATAACTTATTGAACTTACTGTTCTTTACCCAGATTATTTTGCATTTTACAAGTGATCTGAATATCCTTCTAAATCAGGGCACTGATATCTCTCTCTGCTTTTCTTTTTCTTGATCCTTGGTTGTAACAAGGTTTTTATTATTTCTTATTAATTTTATTACTTTTAATAAGAAATAACAATGGGGCAGTTTCAAAACACATTAGTAGGACAGCCACAATAATTAATACAATGGATATTGTTGTCTTCATAGTAGTTATTCAGAGTACAAGATGCAGACATGATAACTTTCCTAAACCCTATTGGTACAAATATTTCTTCTCATTGAGCTAAGAGAAAGTAATTGTGTGCATAGTCTAATATTCCATAATAGTAGTGGGTCATCAGCAGAATAGGCAATGTTGGAAGCTGTTGACTTGAGCCTTTTATAGCTCAGCATACTTATCTGGCTTTACTTTTTATGCTTCCTGGTTAAATTTTTCTACTGGTTGAATTAGACCAAATTAAAGCAAGACCTATATAACAAAGCATGTAACTTTTATATCTGACAAGGTCAATCATATCCCCCCAGGATTTACCTTGAAATCATGTACAGCATCTTGTAGAACTTTTGTCAGTGTCAGCTGCCTGGATGAGTCACAGCCATTGCTTGACTAGTTTGCTCTCTGTGAAATCCTGAGAGAATGTTTTCTCTCTAGGTGACTCTCCTTAGGCAAATCATACATTATCAGTCCCTTTCCTTTGCAACCCTGTAATCTCCTTGAACAGAAAATTTGGGACACCACTGAGTTATAGGATGTTACAGTACAGGTTTTATGTCCTGAGTCCTCACTGACCTTGAAGGGCTTAGGGCCAAAATATTGGCTATCCTTCAAACCCTTCTTTTCCTCTAATTTTTGGCCTGTGAATGTAGGTTCTTAACCCTCCAAAAGAGAAGCTTAGTGATACTATTACTGTATAACATAGGTACTTGAGCTTAACATCACTGCCTTTCTGAATATCAAATGCCTTAGACTTGATGTGGAACTGGCATTTTCCATCAGTTATTGATATTGCAATAAATCCTTACAGAATGTGATAAAAAAGTTGCACATTCCTACACAGAAATTTAGAAACCTAACCGTATACAAAATTGTAGCAGGTCAATCCTATGACATTTTTCTCTGTCTCTTATTCTCTTTTATTATTCTTTTCATTTTTTAAAGCTAACATTTACTTGAGAGAGAGGATGGCAATAACTGAAATTACATTAGAAGCAGCACACATCTAAATGACCAGAATGACAGGCATTCCACGCATGGTTGTAGTATTACACATTGCTATCCTCAGTGTCAAAAACCTGTTGGACATTCTTAGGACCTTTGTCTAATTCATCCTGTGTATATAAGTGTCGCGCGCCGCCTCGCCAGCAAGGAGGATGCAACACACAGTTCTTCCTTCAGCGGTTTATTCAGGACCCTTGTACAATCTCGGTTGTCTTTCTTCCTTCTCCCCGGAGCACCCGCAGTCTTTCTTCCTTCTCCCTTCTCTCCCGAGCACCCGCGGGCTTCTAACTAAATACTCCCGAGCATCCAATGCCGGTTAGCTACGTGGCACTCAACGGTAGGTCCACATATGTGGAAGCAAGCCAGGGGTTTCAGCCTTGACCAGATATGGTAATAAACAACGGCGGAGAGCACTCACCCCTCGGGGGTGGAAGGCGAAAGCCGGCGCCATCTTTAGGGTACAGCAGTACAAGGCTCTCCACATATAAGTGTGTGGTATTTCCCCTGCTGAGTTTCCTAACTTTTCTGTGTGCTGTCTCTTTGCTGTTTAATCCTTAAATTCTTGATCTTCATCTAGCTGTGTTATGCCTTTCTACTTTTATTTCTTCTTTCAAGTTTTTGCACTAGAGAGACTATATGATATCTGCACACGTAGGTCTGGTTTATTTCACTTATGGGTACATATCAAGATATATCCACTTATACATGAAGGCTTTGAGTTTATTATTCTTTATGGTTGAGTAATATTCCATTGTATAAAAACAGCACATCTTTTTCAATCATTCTTAAGCTGCTGAGTATTTTGATTGTTTCCAAGATTGGGCTATCACAAATTGTGCTGCTATAAATACAGGAGCATAAACATCACTATGATAGGATGTTTTCAGTTCTTGTGGAAAAATTCTCAATTGAAGGGATAGCTGGATTGGATGGGATTTCCAGACCTAATTTTTTAAGGAGGCTCCACACTGATTTCCATAATGGTTGCACTAATCTGCATTCCCACCAGCAGTGAGGAAGTGCTCCCTTTTCCCCAAACTCTCTCCAACATTTGTTGTTGGTTGATTTCTTTATGATAGTCATTCTTTCTGGAGTGAGATGGTATCTTAAGTGTTGTTTTCATTTGCATTTCACGGATGGCTAGCAATGTGGAGCATTTCTTCATGTATTTATAAGTTTCTAGTATTTCTTGCTCTGAGAAGTACATGTTCATCTCAGATGCCCATTTCTGGATTGGGTCTTTGAATTTTGGGACCTTAATGGTTTTTAGTTCTTTATCAATTCTAGATAGAATACTTTTGTCTGAATACTTTTTAGTTAGAAATTTTTGAAATTTGTGGGTTGTCTTTTTATTGTGTTGGTAATTTCTTTTGATATGCAAACACTTCTCTGCAGCAAGGGGTTCTAGTTGTTGATTCTTTCAAGTGTTAAACATGTATTTTGATTTTTGTCCATGAATTTTTTGCCTTACTCCCATGTCTTCAAGATTTCCTCCCATTTTCTCTTCCAGGATATTTAGTGTTTCTCTTTTAATATTTAGTTCTTTAATCCACTTTGATTTTAGTTTAGTGCATGGTGATAGACCTGGGTCAAGTTTTAATTTTCAGCATGTAGAGAACCAGTTTTTCCAGCACTATTTGTTGAAGAGGCTGTCTTTCTTCCAGTGAATGTTTGACCCTTTTGTCAAAGGTGGCTGAAAGTGTTTCTATTTGCTTCTGTGTCTTCTAATCTGTTCTATTGATCCTCAGGCCCTCCTGGCCTAGAGTGGCACAAGTGTCCTTAAACATGAGGTCCCTCAAACACTACCATTAATTGCAAACTTGACCAGTGATTTTCTATCTGTCTTTGGTTTCTGAATAATGTTTGAAGCCCTTTATTACCATTTTGCATCTGTCCACATGATATAGTAATTTCTAAGTTGACAAATATTTGCATATGTGGGTATGTATGGGTGTCCACTTGGACAGGAAGTAGTTGTCCTTCATACCGCCTAAGACACTTACCTGAGATCACTCTGGTGAGGATGGACGGGGAAAGGTCAGCCTACTGCCTCAGCCCGAGGCCTTACAACTTTTCCTCTTTCTCCTTGGGAGCCCACACTACTCCAGGAAGAGCCCTTTTGTCTCTTGTTTTAGAGTTGCTCTCCATTGTAGTCTGCTCTTTCCATAGGTCCAGACTTGAAGCTCTGGGTTTGTGGAGGGGTGAACCTTAAACTGTGTGGAGCATACCCTACAGCCCCGCTGAAAGACATGGGGGCCTGCTGCTACCTCCTGCTGCTTTCTGGATGTTTACTGAGGCAGAATTTGGGAAAGTGTCACTGCCAGAATCTGGTTTGACATGTTGACAACCCCAATTGTTTCTATTGCTGCCTTGATTGCTCAGAGAGAATAATGAATCTCCTCCACTTTCCTTTGCCTTCTAGACAAGGATTCAAGGCAGCCCATCTCATCTCCTGTTTCAGCAGGACTTGACTTGTGCGCTGAAGGAGGTTCAGTGTTCCCTGCCTCACAGAGCACATTTTCCATGGATGGCTCTGGGCAGGACTGCAAGGGGCATGCAGCCCTCTAGCATACTAAAAACTACTTTTGCAAATGACAAAAGTGAAATACTCTGCCCTGGGCACCAGGCACAGTTTCAATCTCCTATTTATTTATTTATTTATTTATTAGTTGACTATATGACATATAGCATGAAGTTTCAATACATGGTTAGAATCTTTGCTGATCAAATTAGAGTAATTAGAATTTTTGACTCTTTATCATTTATTTATGTTGGGCTCCTCTCTTGTTAATTTAGCCATCTCATTTCTGGGTACATAGACAAAGGAAATCAGCGTGTCAAAAGGATTTCTGTACTTCTGTTGTGGCTCTAATCACAACAGTTAAGATGTGGAGTGAACATAAATGACCACTGACAGATGAATGGATGTTGAAAATGTGGCACGTATGCACAACACAATGTTATGCAACCATAAAAAGAAATGGTAGCACATCATTTGCAGCAAGGTGGGCAGAACCGAAGGACATTATGTTAGCCAAAATAACAGACACAGAAAGGCAAAGAGGGGCTGGCCAAAAAGCTCAGCAGATTAAAGCACCTGCCACCAGGCACAGGGGCCAGGGGTTCAATTCCAGGGCCTACCATACTGGTCCTGCCCTCAGGGCATGCTGAGATGGCAATTGAAACTGGGCATGGTGGCGTGTACCTATAATCCCAGCTCTTGGAAGGCCGTAAACAGGAAGATCACTCTGAGTCCGATCCAGTAGAGAGATACTGAACACCCTGTAGACACTTCCCCCCCCCCAAAAAAAAAAAAAAAAAAAACCAGAAAAAAAAGAAAGGCAGAGACTGGATGCTCTGTTCCATGTGTGGAAGCTAAAATAGTTGGCCTGAATACAGTATAGTGACGCCTACAAATTGTGAAGTGTTGCAGAGAGAGGGGATGGAGGAATGTTGGATGTAGGTACCAAAATAGTAGAAAGAATAGGTTGTGTGCACAGCACACAGTAAGGAGCCTTGATCTCCTCCCTTTGTTTATTCTTCCTCTATTTTTCTTACAAGTCTTTGTCTCTTTTTATGCTGCTTTTTTCCTTGCTAGATTAGTTGCCTGGCCATCTTTCTCAGAGATTTAATCACCCATCCATCCCACAAGCTTTTGTCGAATGCTAAACCCATGTCAGACATGGTTCCAGATGCCAGGGATACGAAGATGAATACAACAAAGTCCCTGAGATCAGGGAAATGGGAGGATAAACGATAAGCAAGTAATTAGACAAGTAAATAAGATGTTTACCAAAGTGAGGAAAACCACAGAAGGGCATGTGAAAGAGGGAGATTTGGGGCTTTCTTTCACACATGGTGGGCAAGGAAGTTTCTGAGGAGGTCATATTTTACCACAGACTTGAATCAATAGAGAAAGCTGACTATGGCAAGAATTTTGGGAGAGAAGAGCATTTTAGGCAGAGGAAAGAACAAGTGTAAAGACCCTGAGGCAGAACATAAGGTTCACTTGGAATTGGTGCTTTCATAAGAATTATGAAGAGCTGAGGCCCAGGGGTGACCCTGAAGGGGGAAGACATGTGGACTTTGTTGATGTTGCCCAAAGCCTTCTGATGGTCCAGCTGCTTTTCTACCTGAAGGCCTGTGAAGGTCACTAAGAAGGAGATAACATGAGAAGGAAGAGCAGAACAGCCCTCCTGCCGCCACTACTAGTCTTAGAGGAAACCCAGGTTTGAGTGGTTGGAGACACTGTGGCCCTAGGGATGCATTTGGTAAGGCCAGAGGAATCATACTATGTATATCTAGCTACCACCCACGTCCATTTGGCTTGAGTCCTATAGGAACCATTGCGTAGAAGAGCAGCTGCCCAAAGTACACAAAGGATGCCTTGTGTTAGCCTCTTGCTGGGGAAGGATTTTGAGCTGTTGTTTCTTCAGAACGGTAAAGCTTTTCTTTACATCTGTTGTCAGGGTTCCCGAGCAGCCCCTGTGGTTTGCACTGGTCAAGTCAGCCAAGAAATTTTCCATATGAGGCCATTCTTGTCAGCATACCATGTCCCTGCCCCACCATGACCCACCCTGCATAGGCCAAGGAAGTTTCTGCAGAGGTGATATTTAAGATCCGATAAACTGAATGTGGAGCCTATTAGACAAAGGTGAGCCCAGCCTGACTCTGAAATTGAAGATAGCGAGTGGGCCTGGCAGCAGCCCAGCAGACTGTTGCTCACCTCAGAGGGCAGGCCTGCTCTCTTCACATAGTCATGCCTGTTCAAGCTCCTTGGAAAACAGAGCGAGACACAGTGGACGGTATAGTGAGCTGCCACCTGCTGTGCTGATTGATGGCGATTGCCACGAAGTGCTGGTGGCACTTAGGTCAGACTATCTTAAGGTTAGTGTGAGGGGCCACACCAGGGAACAGGATGGAGGATGGCCGCGTGGAAGGCTGCCTTTCTTATCATTGATTTATTGGGCCACTGTCTTAGTTACTTTTCTGTTATTGCTGAAACAAAATACCAAGACCCAAAATTAAGGAAGCAAAGGCTTATTCAGCTCATAGTTCGTGAAGGTTGCAGTCCATAATCAGCTGGCTCCAAGGCAGGGTGGTGTGGCTGAGGGGCATGACTGTGGAAGACAACAAAAGCAACAAGAAAAAAAATGGGGCCCGGCGGGATGGCTCAGTGGTCTAAAGCACCTGCTTGGGAAAGCTTGGGCAGCTTCAGGGACCGCAGTTCGATCCCCGGCACCCCATGCTGCGCCAGCCCTGCCCTCGGGGCAGGCTGAGCCGGCCATAAAAATGAGTGAATAAACAAACAAAGGTTCTGAAACAAGAATAAAAATAATAAATAAAATAAAAAAATTCTTAAAAAAAAAAGAAAAAAAAGAGGACAAGCAATCATCCCTTCTTCCCATGCATTGCCAGCAGGCTACCCACCTGTCATGGTTTGGGGTTTTTACAAGGGGAATAATATAATACAGGACACATTTTATATTATTTTATACTAAATCATCCAAAGAATCATATACAAGAAGTGTAGGAAATCTGCCCACACACTAAAGACC
Source organism: Myocastor coypus (assembly GCA_004027025.1). NCBI lineage: Eukaryota > Metazoa > Chordata > Mammalia > Rodentia > Myocastoridae > Myocastor > Myocastor coypus. The sequence continues at coordinate 6,389 of PVJA010040888.1, read as the reverse complement.
AAAGAATCCAGCTGAGGTCCTAGATCCTAATATCCTGCATGAGTTCAGCTGAAATCCTAGAGCTTGTAACAATGCCTCCCACAAGTCCAGCTGGAGCCCTATGTAGACCCACTTCATGGATCTGCACTGGAAAGACCCAAAGGTCAGTGGTGGAGGCTAGGAATACTGTGTCAGCAGGATGAAGGATCTGTGCTCGCAGGCTGAGGGATCTGAATTGGAGCCGGAGATGACACTCAAGGTAAGCACCAGAGCACCCCAAAAGTATCATCCTCAGCAACAGTGAGGTCCTGAGTTCATCCAACAATGAGGAAAGCTGAATTTCCATGAGGAAAGCCAATGCAGCAAGCTTCTCTAGGACAGTTCAGTGCACTATCTTCTCACCTGGAGCCAGGAAGCAATGCTCAAGATGAGGACCAGACCTCCTCCAAAATGTACCATAGCCATTTTCAGTGACAACAAAGCTCCTGTGCCCCTTCATTGACAAGAACAGCGAAGTTCATCAGGAAAGCCAGCATGACAAAGTCCTCTAGCAGAACAGCCCAAGAGAACGAGAGGCTTCCAAAAGATCCAACAGCTCTAAGAGCTTCTCTGAACAGCTTCCCTAACAGCCTCTGGACAGCTTCTCCATTCTGGCTCTTGTGCTGCTAACAGCAATCCTCAGGTGGGCCTCCCACACCCAGCGCCATGCTAATTCAATTCAGTTGGGTGTAACAAGTTGATCACCAGTTAGAAATCCACTACACCATCCTAGGACAGGTGTAGTACTCACACCACCTCCATGCCGTCCTCACACAGGCTCAGAATGTTTACAAAGAGAGGACTCTGGGTCTCCTGCTGAGTTACTTAGCTAATCTCCTAAACTTCTCTAAGTGACACAATGAATCATCCATAACTGCCACACAGATTCAGTGGGACAGGAGCTGTGACTGCAACATGAGTAGGTCACTGAAGAAGCTATGACTGTAAAATAACTACCCAGGATCTGGTAGCCTCAGAGCCTCCAGTGACCATGTGGCTATATAACTCTAAGGCCACTGACAGAGTGGGTGGGAAGGGTCACAAATACACACACTGGCAAGGACAGGCTGACCAGCAGAAAGGGACCAATGGAGGCTGGAAGAGATATTAGTAAGGAGCTACTTAACACCTTCATGTTATAGGTAGATGCACAGTGACCCAGGAAGCTCAGAGAACTTTCTTAAGTTTCCCTGGCTGGGCTGAGCTTAGATCAACCTTCCAGCCAAGGGTCTTCTGATGGAGAGGTAAGAGGGGTTCTGATGAAAGGGCATCAGGTACTGAAGGCAAGCCTTTCCTCCGCCAGCTGTGACCAACACAGTCTCCTGCTTATACCTCTCTTACACAGGAAAGGTGTTCCTGAGGGAAAGTGTACTTGCCATTTTAGGTGGGGATTGCCTAAGATAGATGCTCTCTGGCAGGAGCTGAAAGGGCAAGAGGGATGGTAAGAGTGATGGGGTCATGCATGGTCACTGAGGGTCCTGAGTGTCACCCTTGGGGCACCTACACTAGTCCTTCTCTATCTAGAATGTACTTCCTCAGACAGTTCCAAGTTCATTCCATCACTCCTTTCAGATCTTTATTTAAAAGTTGTTTCCTCTGGAAGATTTTCCTTGGTCAGCCATTCTAGAAATGTAGGCCAGTGTGTCCTTCTGCTTTACTTCCTCTTCTTTAGTCCTTAGTGCCATCTAAAATGCCATGTCTACTGTTCTTAAACCTGTTCTATGTTGCCTATGTACCCCATTGGCTGTTAGCTATAGAAGGCCAGAGATCTTTGTCTGATGTGCTACTTTCTGGGTGGCCTCCAGTACGAGGTGGAGGACCACCCAAGAAATCTGCTGGTATTTTTTTTTTTTTTTTTTGTCTTTTTGAGTCAGGGTCTCTCTATGCAGTTCAGGCTGGCCTTGAGCTCACTTTTGAAGCCCAGGCTGGTCTCGAACTCTCGAACTCCTCCTGCCTCAGCCTCCCGAGTGCTGGGATCCGGTATTGATTTTGAAACCCTATCTTTGTTTAGTACCAGCTGGTTTTTTGAACAGTCACATGTGGAAAACTTCTGTAGGCCCTTGATCTTCCTGATTTGTGCATTTCCTTTGTGCTGTCCTGAAGCCCTCTTGGCAATTTTGTGGTCAAGATTCTATTCCTTCCAGTCCATCCCTAAAGGAAGTCCTCCAGTCTGAGGTCTGGGTTAATATCGTTACTTTTATTGTCTTTTAACCAAAGGATCTCGGGTGCTCATTCTTTCCTGCTAGGTGCTACATCTCTAATGGGAGTTCTAGGTGACATGGCCAGATACAGGAAGCAGATGATACCAGGCTCCCACTGGCTGCCTCTTATGTCCTGAGAATGTCTGCTGACTCCTCCTCCCTGGGCCATCACCTGTGCCATTATGGAAGTCAATCTGTGGAAGAAAACATTGCACAATGTGCTCTGATGAATGGTGACTGGCCATGACTATGGCCCTGTACAGATCTGTGAGATCAGAGCCTTACATAGTAAGTGTCTACTGAGTGAGTGTCCCATTAACCAAGGGGGCACAGCTTTTAATGGCACATGCTACCTTTAGCAACAAGATAATCTTTATTCTCCAGATTTTTGGGCTCAGATCCCCAAGGATCACTGACTCCTCTACATTCATCAGGATCACAGAAAAGTAGCATCCAGCAGGGTGGTCCTACAGGTTGTTTATTTAGTCCTAACCTGATTTCCTTTAGTATTATTTTAATGTTCTGTAGTGCATGACTGTCCATGCAACCAGAAAGTCAGAGGTATCTTCTCAAGATAAGTGAGATATAAAATGCAAAATGGAAGCATGAAATATGCCCGAATATTCTTCCCTTCCCTGCCATCTCTTCCTTTCTTCTTGGCTCATATCCCATGAACCAGTGCACAGATTATTTGAGCATGGTAAGACAGACAGAATTCCTACTGTAGAAAGCTTCAATCCAGAGAACTTTGGAATCCCTTCTTTTATCTGCAACCTCAAACTAAAGGCCCCCAAATTCAGGGGTGGCCTGGTAAGAGGACCCCCAGTTGCCCTGGCACTTATCTTTTCCCTCCAGCGATTCTCGATCTGTGATGACCCAAGGCCTTCATTCACATTATGCTCCAGTCATTGCTAAGTCATGGGATTGTGTCAGCTCTCTGCGGTGTCAGCTGGTGACAACCAGCAAATCTCAACCAGCTGGGTGAGGCTGGGGCCAACCCCATCAAACCCCAGGGGCTTTTCTGGGTATTATGCTCTGTCATGTTTCTAGTTAGAAGTGCTTTTCCCTTTCTTATCATGAAATGACAATGTCCCAGCTGAAGGCATAAAAGGCACTTTGCATGGCATTAATTTCTGAGTCTGCACATGGTTGCCTCAGGGTACAGTCCATGGGTGGCTGCTGGGAAGGCCACAAGGTAACCCTGGGGGGAGGGCTGCCCAGGGCCACGTGGGCCAGGAGAGAGAAGAGCTGTGCTCCCTCACCTGCTCAGGAGACACTGGCTGCTGTATAGGTATGCCTGCTTTCTGCTGCGATACTCCTTTGGGTTGACACCATCTGGTCTTGAATACTTATGTTTGCGGGGGTTGGCTTGTGGAAGGGAGATGGGTAGGGCCACTTTCTCCAGATGCTACCCATCCCCCATGGCTATGGATCCTAAAGTGAATAATTGAGATTTACAGTCATAATAATAAACTCAGTGCCATGTTTTGAAATCATCCATCTCATGGAGAGATGTGTGAGTGTATGTGTGAATGCACGTGTGTGCACATGTGCGTGTACATGTGCGTGTGTTTCTGTGCAAGTGTGTTGATGCCATTTGAATTCTCAGTCCTGAGCCATCCTTGGAGTTAGATGGTGTGGGTAGTGGAGATGGCATTAGAGGTGGGTACCTGGGCACAGAAGGTCCTGAGCAGGCTGCATCCACACTTGGCACTTCCAGACCTAGTGGGGATGTGAGGCTGGGTCTCACCATCCCTTCACCTCCCCACTTCCAGCTCATCTCTGATTTCACTGTGGATCACATTTGTGATCTGAGGAGCTGACTTACAGCATCGACTTGGTTTGCATCAAAGCAGTTTTACTTGCTTTTCTCTTGGTAATGAGACCTGACACAGTTGCTGGGCCCTGGACTCCAAGACTCATTGCCATGCTGCTGGGGAACTGCACTCTGGGGAGTGTGTGTGTGTGTGTGTGTGTGTGTGTGTGTGTGTGTGTGTGCTGTTAGCTCGACTGGCTTGGTGCCTTCTAGTGTTTCCTTGCATGCTGTCTTCTGGGAAATGCAAGCCAGGTTTCCAGGAAAAGGGCTTGCTCTCCTCTTCCTCCTGGTCGGTGCTTGTGACCTGCGGACACATCCTGCCCCCGCCTGCTCTTCAGGGAGACATGAGAGACATGAGTGTGATCTTCAGACTTTAGAAAATCTGGGGCAGTAGCGTTTTAGGCAGCAGCCTTGTTTAATAGCTGTAGAGCTGCCAGGGAAAGAACAGTGGAAGATAGCAAGGTCCTGAGCCAGGCAGTGGCACAGGCAGCATTAGAACCCAGGATGCAGCCCCAAACTCCTTGATACCAGCCGCTGTGCTCCCCCTGAACAGGGACAACAGAATAGTTAACAGATGGTCACAGGTTCCTCAGCCAGCTACAGATTTGCGGTTTTTTTTTTCTGGACACATGGGAAGAAAGCAGGCTTAAGCAAGCTGCTTGCTGTTACGGGACTGAGACAATGCTGAGAAGTGTCACCTTGTGAAATTAAATTGGCCCCCAGAGGCACTTATGGCTTTCATTTGGATGAAGACAGAAACACAGAGGGAAGGGAAGCCTTGGCTATAGAGGAGCCAGCACTGCCAGGGCTTTAGTGATGGGCTGGGCTCGGGCGGCTGACGTCCAAAGGAAGCTTCATGGCCACGGCCTTGCTGGGAGGGCCAGAGGAGGCAGCTCTGAAGCACAGACACAGGCTGGCATCCAGAGCAAGTCTGCGTTGTGTGGAAACTGTTAGTGCTGAGGGATTCAAGAGCGGAGAGGCCTGGAGCGGAGACCCCAAGGAAGGGTCTGAGTAGAGGCACTGGCTTAGCAATGGGGTGCAGGGGGGACGGCGAGGGCTCGGGCCTGTGTAGAAGAGACATGGGGATGTACATGTGTGTTCTTGTGCACATGCACCTGTGTGTGCGTGTGCACCGGGGTGTTCCAAATGAGACTCTAAAATGGTGCCTTGGAAAACATGGAAAATCTGAATTCAGATCTCCACTCCTGTTTGCTAGCAGCTGTGTGGGCTTGAGCACGTTGCTGACCTCTGTTCCTCAGTTTCCTGGTGTGTGGCTGGCTTTCCTGACTCCAGCCATCACTGGGTTCTAAGAGAGACAATTTATGTGAAGAGCCTCTGCTTCCTGGCTTCGTCATCTTCCGCTGAGCGCAGCCAGTGAGGAGCTGGGATGGAATGGGTCCCTTTATGACCCCCCACAGCCTGCCCAGGAGATTGCCTTGGAACCACCAGTGTTTATTGGGGGAAATTTAGTGGTGTTCTCAGGAGCCTGCTACTCTCAGGCAACCCTGAGCCTGAATTAATGCTTTAATTATCCAGGCAGCCTTCCCCAAGGCTCCATTGCCCGTTTTAATTTTGGGAAACTCGTATATATGATATCCTTCTTCCTTGATCTGTCATCAGTAAGGCTGCAAACACCCTCTGGGGCCCAGAGGGGAACATGAGTGGTGACTGTTGGGCCTGGTGCCCTCCCTCATCAGGAGAGGGGGGTGGTTCTATGGCTGCTCCCCAAGAGCAGGGAGTTCAGGGACACAGAACAGCAGAGGGAAGCCCTGAGCCTGGGGGTTCCGAGTGGCCCTCCTCCTTTCTCTTTGGCCTTCTCTGCTTGCTCTGCCCACTTCCTCCTCTCCCTTGAGAGCCAAGCGAGGGGTGTCTGCAGGGACCTTGTCTCCGGTGGAACCTCACAAGGACTGGTAGCCCTCGGCCCACCTAGCAGTAAGACACTTCGGAAGCCGAATGTTCCTATGGCAGGCTATTATGCCATTGGCCAAATGCACGTACCAATCCTGGTCCCTGGGTGCCAAAATAACCCTAGGACAACCCACTCCATTGATCAGGCCTTTCTATCCAGACCGAGGTTCCCTTTCAGCAGAGCCAGGTCCAGGACTCACACTTGGAAATAATCTGGAAGGCCCACCCTTTTCACCCCATAGAGTTAGGGGATTTATTGATCAATAAATTTTTGTGTGGTGCCTGTCCTTTGCTAGGTGCTGCGGACACAGGTGAACAAGGCCAGTGGGGTCCACACACTCTTAGAGGGCGACAATGGAAAGAAAAACCAACAGAACAAGCAAATAAGTACAAATAATTATACATGGGGATTAGTCCTGTGAAGGAATCAAGCAGGAAGGTGGCAG
>PVJA010040887.1:0-18157 GCA_004027025.1 Myocastor coypus | reverse complement strand
TTTTTTTTTTTGAGGCAGGGTCTTGCTATGCAGTTCAGGCTGGCCTTGAGCTCACTTTTGTAGCCCAGGCTGGTCTCGAACTCACACCGATCCTCCTGCCTCAGCCTCCCAAGTGCTGGGATTACAGGCATGCACCACCATGCCCAGCTTATTCCTTTAAAAAAAAAAAAAAACACTTTATTTATATTATGGCTGGCTCAGCCTGCTCTGAGAATGGGTCTGGCATAGCATGTGGTGCCAGGGATCGAACCATGGTCCCTGTGGTTGCCTAAACTTGCCTTAGCAGGTGCTTTAGACCACTGAGCCATCTCACCGGCCCTTTTTCTTTCTTTTTTTTTTAATGTGGTACTAGAGCTCAAACCCAACGCCTTTTGCAAGCTCAGCACACACTTTCCCAGGGAACCCAAAGGCCTTAGTTAGTTAGCTAGTTAGTTAGTTAGCTAGTTAGTTAGTTAAATTATAGCCAGCTCAGCCTGCCCTGGGGGTGGGGCTGACACAGCATGTGGGATTGAACCAGGGTCTCTGCCGTTGCCTAAGCTTTCCTAAGCAGGCGCTTTAGATAGCTGAGCCACCTTGCTGGCCCCCAAAGGCCTTGTTTTAAGTGAAGGATAATGAGTTTGTTCTCAGGCCAATAAGCAGGATTTAGGAGATCAAGACAGGAAAGGTGTCACATTCCTGTAGTCCCAGCACCCTCAAGGCTGAGGCAGAAGGATTGCCAAGTCTGAGGCCAGCCTGGGCTACGCAGTGAGGCCTGTCTTAGAAAAGCAAAATGGAAAAGCAAAGCAACAGCGAGGCCAGGAGGACTCAGTAGGAGATAAGGAGAGATGAGAGTGAAGCAAAGCTTCGAAGATCAAGGAGTGTGTGAAATAAGAGAGCTTCTTGCAGGTTGGGATGTGACTCAGTGGCAGATCACTTTCCTAGCAAGAGAAAGAGCCCCTGAGGGTCTGGTACGGGAGAAGCGTGCGGGGTTTCCCTGCTCTCTCTGGGAGTGGCCTTCAGTGAACCTGTGTAGCTTGGCTAACCTGGGGTGGGAGGAAGAGAAGGGGAGCCCCCTCTTGGTCTGCGTAGGCACAGGCGTGGTTCGTGACAGCCAAATAGGGAAGCACAGGTGCACCAGCAGGGCCTGTCTGAGCAGATTCTTGGCCTCTCCAAGGCATTCTTCCTCCAGGGTATGTGAATAGAACCCCCCAGGAAAGTGCCTATCCTGTGACCTCCTACCTGACCAGGGTTAGGTTGGAGAGCTCCTTTATGGCCAGGGGAGATTTAGAGTCCCTAGGACCCACTTTAGGGAAGAAATGTTTCTAGGGCCTGCCTTGGGAATTGGGTTTGGGGGCACAAACAGTACTAAAGCCAAAATATATGTGTCTTAGTATCACAGTGCTCCTCTAGCTACCTTGTGAACAATGTGGTTTTGCTTTTCGGTCTTCTGACACATGGTCTCGATACATAACCCAGGCTGGCCTGGAGCTAATGGTGAACTGCCTGCCTCAGCCTCCCAGGTTTGTATTTTTTATGAGCTTTATATATATATATTTTTTTTTTTTTTCAGTATTGGGGATTGAACTGAGGACCCTGTGCTAACCAGGCAAGCACTTATTCTACTGAGCTATTTCCCAGGCTCCTGAGCTTTGTAATTTTCTACAGATGAATTCCTTGCAGAGCCTCAATTTTCCCATTTGCAGGGTGAAGGAACGTAACAAATGCCAACTCGCTGGCATGCAGTGGCTATCAGCTGAGTGTTGTCAATTATTACACCATTAAACCTATCGCCTCTGCATATGGAAACAGATAAAGTGAAGGCTGATTTTTACAGTAAGAAAGGTGGAGTTTCACAGCAAGAAGCTCAAAAAGGACTAGGAGTGTAGCTCAATGGTAGAATGTTTATTCAGCACGTGTGAGGTCATGGATCTAATCCTGAATGCCACAAAGAAAAAATAACTCTTAAGTTTAGACTCAGAGAAAATGAGGGAACTCTACTTTCCTGGAAATTGCCACATTGTCTTTCACTTAATTTCCTCTTACAAAAGAAAAGCTATCATTAACCATCATGTTTAATGAGCACCTACTATGATAAATACAACCTGTGCCTGCGGGCTAAGCACAGTCTCTGCCATAGAGGACCCAATGGGAAAACTGCAGTGATAAATATATGTTAAAACTACAAGAAGGGCTGGTGAGATAGCTCAGCGGTCTAAAGAGCCTGCTTAGGCAAGCTTAGGCAACCTCAGGGACTGTGGTTTGATCCCCAGCACTGCATGCTGTGCCTGTCCCACCCCCAGGGCAGGCTGAGCCAGCCATAATATAAATAAAGTTTAATAAAAAATAAAAACTGCAAGAGTGGTAAACAAAGCTTCCTAGAATAGGAAGTCTTTGAGTTGGGTCTTGCAAGATATGTATGAATTTTCCAACTAAACTTGATGAAAAGGACTGCTGTCCAGCCAGAAAAAAAAAATCAGCAGATATAAAGGTATTTACCAATGAAAGAACAATAAGACCCAGTGTTAACAGTGTCAAACTGTCTTACTTTTAACTTTCTTACTTGTCTCGTTGCTGAAACAAAATATCCAACACCCAGAGTTAGAGGAGAAAAAATTTCTCACAGCTCGCAGTGCATAGAGGTTTCAGTCTATAGTTGGCTAGCTCTAAGGCAGGCATGAGGGGCACTGCAAGGGAGAAAGAGTTTATGGTGGGCAGAAGGCAGCAAAGCAGCAGAGTGGTTTAAGATCACCTGAAAGCAATGGCAGCCGCCTTCTCTCCATCCCTTATTTCCTATCCAGGCAACGCACCCTTAGGTCAATAGCATTCACACCCAGGGTGGAACACCCTTAATCCTAGCATTGCATAGTGAGTCCATCCCAACAGAACACACCCTAGATCCAGCCACCTCAGAAAGACCCCATTATGACCATGTGAGATTTTGGGGGACAGCTAGACACAACCCATAACAGAGCCCAAGAAAAACAGATGAGGCTAACGAGGGGTGTGGTGACCAAAATGTAGCAAGGAACCAGGTGTGGAGGCACACACATGCCTGTAATCTCAGAACTCAGGAAGCCAGGGCAGGGAGATCACCACAAATGTGAAGCCAGCCTGGGGTACACAGCTCAAAGCTAGCCTAAACTACATAGCAAGTCTTGTTTAAAAAAAAAAAAAAAAAAAAAAGAGGAAAGAAAAAAAAAAGTGTAGCAAGGACTCAGAGGCTGCTTTTACTGAGAGCACTCTTCACTCAGGCCTGCAAATGGCCAGGAGTAACTGAAAGCAGGACAAAGCCTGACCTTTGCCTCCGCCTCCCTGCTGTGAGTAGGCTCCTGCAGTGGCTGGATGAGGAGAAAGTCCCCCAGGGCAACAGCAACCTGTTTAGTCACTGAAGAGGCTGCTGAGCAATCCTGAGATAAGGATCACAGCCCTTGGTTTCACCAAGCTGGTTTGGGCCCGCACACTCCTGGCCTCCTTCCTGTATGAACTGGAAGACCAAAGACCAGCCCAAAGATGCTGGTCCTCTGGTCTGCCCAGCACAGCCAGAGCCTTTCCTGTGGCTCACCATTCCTTTCCTGCTTGGTTTTTGCAGGCAAGTGGGCAGGCCTAACTTGTTGGGACCTCTGGCCTAGGACTCTGCTAACAAAGTGACACACCCACTGAACACTAGAGTTTGGGTTCTATGCTGCCAACAAAGAGCCATAAAATGTTTTAGGGACTCACTCCAAGGGAATCATGGGACTGAAAAGGCAGGAGAGGGTGGCACAGCTCAGGATTGCCTGGGGTACTTGCTAAGCATTCAGAATCCGCCTTCAGGCAGCAGAGTCCAGGGAAGGACCTGGAAGGGTGTCTTTAATAGGAAGCCCATGTTTTCCAATAATGGGGTGTACTTGATAGCCATAGCTTCTGAAAGAAATTTGGGGGAAGAAGATAGCTTTTGATGGGAGGGGCCCAGAGGATGGAACCTGCTTAAGGCTGTGAGGAGTCTGCCCGCCAGGGGACGCCTTGTCTTATGCCTGCCTAGATGGTTGACCATGCCCCACAAAAGGGAATGCAGGAGAAAGAGCACATTACAGAGAGTGGGGGTGATGTCTTTCAGCAGGAAGTCATGCTAACCTTGGTTCTCAAGGTCAACAAAGCCATGGGAACTCAGGTCACCCAAGGGGACTATGCCTGAGTTGGGTTCAGGGCCACCACTCCCAAAGGTACTTGCTTTCTCTTATGTTTCACACAGGCATCTGTGACTAGAACATCTGCATTTGATCACATTGTCGTCATCAGGACAATAAATTACCCCATGACATGTGGATACAGACCAGCACAGAACACAACATTCCCTCCATCTCCGCAAGCCAGATGCCCAACAGAGACAAGCTGCCTCCTTCCTGCTGATGGGATCCAGGCACAGAGCCTGTGGGTGACATTGATGGGCTCAGAGGAAATGCGACCTTGTCTGTATTCCTTCCGGTCTCAGTTACTCTTCTCTCATTGCTGGGACAAATACCCGACACCCAAAATAAAAGAAGGAAAGTTTTTATTTAGCTCACAGTTACTGGAGGTTTTGGTTCACACTCAGCTGGACTCAAGGCAGACTGGCTCATGGCAGAGAGCAGCAGTTCATGGCAGCAGGACAGCAACAATGGCAACAGAAAGAGAGTCTGTCTTTCTGTCTCTCATATTACATTCAGGCTGTCTGCTTCAGGCTGGATGTAGCACTCACACCCATAATCCCAGCAGTACTAAAACCTATAATCCCAGTGGATCACCCATAACCCCTGTGGATCATGAGTTAACCTCGAACTCTAGAAGTTCCCACCCCATGACTGTAGGAGGCTCTGGGGGGACAACTAGATGCAAACCATACCTCTTCCCTTTGTCTTATCGATGCTATTGAAGAAGTACACACTTCCCTGTAAAGGGAGAGGGAGGTATGAAAAGTACACTCACTGATGAGCAAATCTGGTGGCCTAGCTGAGCATGGTGGTGAGCCTTCATTAATCCCAGTACTCTGGGAAAGGGAGGCAGGAAGGTGAAAAGTTCAATCCCAGCCTGACCAATTTAGCAACCTAGTAAGACACTGTCTCAAAATAAAAACAAATAAATAAAGCACTGGGGATGTCGCTCATTGCGAAAGCACTGGGTTTAATCCCCAATGCCAGAGAGAGAGAGAGAGAGAGAGAGAGAGAGAGAGAGAGAGACCTGGGATACAGTCAATTGAAATTGGGCGACTTCAACTCTCAGAACCGCTTTCTATTCTTTATCAAATAGGGATGATGGTGATGGTGATGATAACTAGTGAGAAGCCTATCTTTAAAAATGTGTCAAAAACTCTGTTCAGGGCTCAAGAGGAGCAGACACCAGGGCTCGTGAGCTCACACTGAGGCAGTGTTGATGGCAGTGGAAGCCCAAATGATCTCAACACCCTTCAAGGCCCAGTGTTCACCCACAGCTGCCCTGCAAGGTGAAGCTGGAGGCTGGTGTAACTACCACTGTGTCGTTCTCTTTGGGCCACGTGGTCTCCCATCCCTGCAATCCACTCTTCCCACATGATGGATACAGCAGTTTATTGGCCATCCACTCTTCTTCCTTCATTAGCAGGACCTCAGTTGGATGGAAATAGCCTATTGCCAGTTGTCCTAGTCTGTTGTCTACTTTCCTAGCCTCCTTTATGCCCACTGATAGCCATGTATATAAATGGACAAATGCAGCCTTAGAAAATTGCTGAGAATTCTGGGAAATTTCTTGCTTTTCCCATTTGGTGGCCCCTCTTCCTTTTTTTTTTTTCCTTTTGGTTGTGATGACTAGAGCCAAAGGACCAACACAGAGCCATGACGGAAGGGATATAAGCATCAGGAAGAGATCAGTCAGAGCATGGCTGAGACCCAGAAACAATATCAGCAAGCATTATGTATAAAGTAACAGAGTTGGCAAGATGGCTCAGCAGTCTAAAGTGCCTGCTTAGGCAAACTTAGGCAACTGTAGGATCCAAGGTTCAATCCCAGCACCACATGCTGCACCAGCCCCATCCCCAGGGCAGGCTAAGCCGGCCATAAAATAAAGCAGCCTTTAAAAGAAAGAAAAAATTGTATATATATATATATATATATATATATATATATATATATATATATATAGTAACAAAAAGCAAAACCTCCCAACTCTAGTGTTTTTAGGTCACTGAGACTTAGATACTTGGTTACTAGCAGTTGAGGACACTCCTGGTTGTTAATACTATCATCTAATTTGGGATTTTTCCAAAGTCCTATCATCTCTGCATCTGTCTTCAGGATTTCTGCCCTATCTGCTCAAGCAGTGTGTTTGGCTAAGTGCCTGCACAAGGTTCCCAAGGTGGCAGTATGGGGAAATAGTGGAAGCTTTGAATGGGTCTAATGGGGTCCTTAGGCCACTGAGAACCTGCTGTCAGAGAGAATTATGGGCTGGTGTGGTGGTACATGTCTACACCCCCAGAACTCGAGGCTGAGGTAAGAAGATGACCATGAGTTCAAGGCCAGCCTGGGCCACACAGCGAATTCAAAACTATCTTGGAATACATAGCAAGATACTATCTGAAAAACAAAAGCATAAAATAAAATAACAAAGGGAGTTATGGGAACCTGGCCTCTTCTTTGCTTCCTGAAGTAAGTGGCTTTGCCTATCTATAGGCCCAAAACAATGGGGGTCACTTTATCCTGGGCTGGAAACTCCAAAACCAATAACCAAAATAACCTTTTGTTCAGGGCCAGGGAGATAGCTCAGTGGAATAAGTGCTTGCCTGGAAAAACTTTTGTTCTTTATAAATTAGTTACCTCAGATACTTTCTTATAATAACAGGAAGCTGACTAAAGCAGTGTTTTCCTTAAATCAACTCACTTTTTTTTTTAACTTAAATGTCTGTTTTGGCTGAGTGAATTTCGTGCATGAGATTGTTTTCTTCTAATACACATTAAAATAATGATTAAAAGATTTACTATCCCAAAACAGGATTTTTCTACCAATGATGTTCTTTCCAAATCCTCGGATAGAAAGTTGTTGATCAAATTCTTCTCCTGAGTCACATGGCACTTAGTATCACCCACTCTTCTAGGAAACAGAGGTGACTGATAGGTCCGCTTAATCACGAAACTTACACAGCCTTCATCTCATGATTATTGATGGGGTCTTTTGGAGGGTGGGGAGTATCAGGGATCAAACTCAGGACCTTGAGCTTGCCAGGCAGGCATTGTGCCACTGAGCTATAACCCTAGCCCTACTGTTTTGTTGGTATGTTTGTCAGCTCTTTTTTGTCTGTGCAGAGAAAACTGTCTGGGGAAGCCATGAGAATGCCCAGGTGAGCTGGTACTGCTGATCCATTGGAAGAAAGTTCTTCCTGCTGCTTGCCAAATCCATTTCCCAGCATCCTCCATGTGCTGTCGACTTGGTGACAGCAGTCATAGAATTTCAAGTAGGTGAAGAAAAAATGGGTGTTTAACATATGGTGTAAGGAGACTTGATGTTCTGGCCTATGTTTCAGTTACTCTTCTCTCATTGCTGGGACAAATACCTTACATCCAAAATAAAACAAGGAAAGGTTAGGGTTACTGAAGATTTCAGTCCATACTCAGCTGGCTCCAAGGCAGAGTGGCACATGACAAAGAACAACCTTTCTTGGCTTTGGCAAATAGCAAGAGAGCAAAATGGAGGAGTAGCAGCAACAATGGCTCCAGAAAACAATGTCTCTCTTATGTTGCATTCAGGCTATCTGCCCCCCAGGCTGGTGTAGCACTCACACCCATAATCTCAGCAGTACTTAGACACATAATCCCAGCCTTGGATCATGAATTAATTACAAACTATAGAACTGTGCCTCAGTGACTTCATGAGGTTTTGGGGAACAAATGCTCACAAACCATAAAAACTTGTATCTCAACATCCCCTTAAAGACTCGCTCCATTACACATAGAGTTTTTTTATATGTGACTGGATCAAGGGTGTGTGATATTAAGATTAAAGGTGTGATGCTTGTATGAAGGGTGCCCTACCCTATGAGCAAATGCTACCTGCTTACTTGCCTTTCTTTCTTTCTTTCTTTCTTTCTTTCTTTCTTTCTTTCTTTCTTTCTTTCTTTCTCTCTTTCTCTCTTTCTTTCTTGTCCTCTTGAGACAGAGTCTCACTATGCAGTTCAGGCTGGTCTTGAACTCACAGTGATCCTCCTACCTCTGCCTCCTGAGTTCTGGGATTCCGGGCATGCACATCACACCCAGTGCTACTTGCACAAGAGTGAGTTAGACTGGATGGGTGCAAGGGACTAAAAGAGGACTTGTGCTGTCGCTCACTGCTGTGCCTCTGCTGCTGCTGCTGCTGCTGCTTATCTTCCACTGTCGTTTGCCTGCTCTGTGATGCCCCTCTACCTTGGAGCCAGCCAGAAATGGACTGAAATTTCTACAGTGAGCCAAAATGAACCTTTCCTCCTTCAACTTTTGGTGATAGGTATTTTGTGTTACCAATGAGAAAAATAACTAAAACTGTTGGAAATTCATAGGAAAATATTGGTTTTTCATTTGTTTGTTTGTTTGGTTTTACAGGGGTGGAACCCGGGATTGAACTCAGGACCTTTTGCTTGTGAGGCAGGAGGGAAAATATTGTTTTTCCCTAATTAATTGAGCCCACTCCACTCACAAACACACACATACACAGAATTCAGATGAATCAAAGACTTGAATATAAATCATAGTGTTTTATACAGCAGACTATAATGCAATTAGAAAATAAAGAAGTTACTATATATACATACATATATATATACATATATATATATATATATATATACAAGGAAATACTTAATGTTCAATGAAAAAGTAGGTTATAAATAGAATGATGACATTTACATTAAATATATTCATGTGTGAGCAGTTATATCCTTATGAATATATAAACCTCAAAGCTTGAAGAGCATCAAAAAGGCAAACTTCAATTCCGTACTGATAACTTTATTTTTATGAGAAATACAGGGTTATTTAAATAGTGGATGCATAAGATCAACTATTCAAAGTAACACACACATAAAAAGTTTTTCTTGTACATGAGTAACTCAGTGCTAGAACACATGCTTAATATGCATGAAATCCAAGGCTAAAGCTCTACCACCAAAAATAAATAAATACATGCATAAACTTCAATCATCCAGATAAATAATTGGTTCCAAGGAAGCAACTAGCATATAATCGTGTGTCATGTATCCAATTAAAATTAAAGAGAAGCTGGGTGTGGTGGCACACGCCTGTAATCCCAGCACTTGGGAGGCAGAGGCAGGTGGATCGATGTGAGTTTGAGACCAGCCTGGGCTACAGAAGTGAGCTCAGTGCCAGCCTGAGCTACATAAGAGACCCTGTCTCAAAAAGACAAAAAAAAAAAAGAGTAAAATTTTATTTTATTTTATTTTATGGAACCAGAGATTAAACATGGGTCCTTGTGTTTGCCAGGTAAGTGTTTATTCTACTGAACTATCTCCCTAGCCCTGAAAAGAATAAAATTTTAAAGGAAAAATTAAACTGCAAAGTAATAGAATAATCATAAAAGTGTTTTTACAGTCTTAATATGGTAACCAGCTTTCTTAGTCCTATGGCAGTGATAAGAAATGAAATGTGGGCCCGGCAGGATGGCTTAGTGGTCCAAAGCACCTGCTTAGGAAAGCTTAGGCGGCTGCAGGGAGCGAGGTTCGATACCTGGCACCCCATGCTGCGCCAGCCCTGCCCTCAAGGCAGGCTGAGCCAGCCATAAAAATAAATAAATACACAAACAAAAGTTCTGAAACAAGAAAAATAAATAAATAAATAAATATAACAATTCTTAAGAAATGAAATGTTTGGCAAATTCAATATGAGAATATCAAATCCCCATATGGCAACACAAGCCAACAGTATAGTTTTTTTTTTTTTTAATTTATTTATTTATTTATTTTTTTATTTTTTCTTGCTTCAGAACATTTGTTTGTTTATTCACTCATTTTTATGGCCGGCTCAGCCCGCCCCGAGGGCACGGCTGGCGCAGCATGTGGTGCCGGGGATCAAACCGCAGTCCCTGAAGCTGCCCAAGCTTTCCCAAGCAGGCGCTCCAGACCACTGAGCCATTCCGCCGGGCCCAACAGTATAGTTTTTAATTATCTTACCTATGTCTATGTTTATTGTCTCTTAGATAAATAACAAAATGGAAAAAAAATTTGCTACATGATAAAGAGTGACATTAAGTTATAGATGATATCTTTTAATAAATAGTATTACAGGACCAGTAGCAAAATAAATAAAAGGCCTAAAGAAGCCAGACATAGTGGCACATGCCTGTAATTCCAGCTATTTAAGAGGCTGAGCAGAAGAATTGCAAATTTGAGGCCTTCCTCAGCAATTTAACAAGACTCTGTCTCAAGAAACAAACAAAAAAGGCACAAAGTGTGTCATAAAAAAAGAAGACATGCAAATGGCCAAAATTCACATTCAAAAGGTCCCAACTCATCAATAATTGCCTGGAAGCAACTTTAAATGAAATATCATTTTTCTCCAACGTGGACAGGATTCAAAAGATAAGTAATAGCCACTTGTTGGCTAGAGTGGGAGGAGAGGGGACTGGGGAGATAGCACAGTAGAATAAGTGTTTGCCTGGCAAGTGCAAGGGCCTTGCATTCCACTGATGGAAGCCTATATTGACACAGTCTTCCAGTGGGTAATTTAGAAGGTAGACATCAAAATTTGAAATGAGTGTCCAAGTTGCCCTCCCATAGGGATTTATTGTCACAGGTGTGCAAAGTTACAGAAATAAGAATCCCCGCTATTTTGAAAAGTTAGAAACAGCTAAGCACTCATGCATAAGGTTTTGGTTAAATCTGTGAAAGCTGGAATTGCCATGGAAACCAAGCAGGTGCGGTGAAAGGTAAGGATGACTTTCACCTATTGACACAAAACATGTGATGTTACAGTGAGAAAAGATCCCACACAATTCCATGTATAAAATTTGATCCTTCAGTTCACTAGTGTGATGAATGGGTGTTCATGCCTTATGCATGAGGTGTGCCTTCCTCAAGCCTTGTTATGATGTGGGCACATTACCTGTCTGACATAAAAAAATAAATTTATTCTCTTTTACTGTACTATACAACCTGCTGGAAAGGTGCACACCGTCATACTTATCTCTATGTGTATGCTTTACCTCGAATTTCAAGGCAAAGTTTGTATAATACTTAAGCTTTTTACAAGCAGCCTTGTATATATATAATGACAAAGGTCAATAAAATCTCATTTTAGAAGCTAGGCATGGCAGCTCATGCCTCCAGGAAGATGAGACAGGAGGGTGACAAGTTCAAGCCCAGCCTGGGCAACTTAGTGACTTATTGAGACTTTGTCTCAAAATTTAGAAAAATTTAAAAAGGCTGAGGTTTATAGCTCACTACAAAGGCCTATAATCAATAGGACCATAGAGGGTAAAGCCTCATTCTGCAAAACTAGGGGAAAAAATATACTATGTATAGTCCTTTAAATTAATTTAAAGAGGGCCAGCAATATAGCTCAGTGGATTAAGCACTTGCTTAGGGAAGCGTAGTCCTGGCCCCGCCTGCCGTGTGGGCCCCACTCTCGAGACTGCTGAGCCAGCGATGGAGTCCCAGCGTGGTAGTGCATGCCTGTAATCCTAGTGCTTGGGAGGTACAAAGAGGAGGATCGCTATAAGTCAGTGAGTCAGTAGTGAGACCCTGTACAAAAAAAAAAAAAAAAGATAATTTAAAGGATTAATTAATGTATTCTCTCATTCAGCCAATATTTAGCTTATTATATTGAAGGTGCTGCTTCAAGTATTAGGATAGATGCAGAAGAACTGAGCTGGAGCTCTGGGGATTCATATTTACTTCCTAACCCAAAAGATAACATCCCTGCTTTCTGAGCTGCTTTTTCCATTGCCGAGACAAAATACTCAACACTCAAAGTTAAGGGAGGAAAGGTTTATTCAGCTCACAGTCTGAACAGGTTTCCATCCCCAGTCAGCCGACTCCAAAGCAGGGTGGCGCTTGCCAGAGGGAGACGCTTTGCGGCAGAAGACAGCAGAGCAACGAGAGGCCTTAATGGTGTCTCTCTGTCCCTCTTATTTTATCCAGACTCCCCGGATTAAGGTGGTGCCAAACCAATCAGTGGACCGATTTTGTAATTACACACCCTTAATCCCAGCATTACACACTCTAGAGCCAACCACCTCTGAAAGAGCCTTATGACTGCAGGAGGCTTTGAGGGGACATCTAGACAGGGCCACAACACCTGGCCTCTTCACGCACACCTTCCTCTTTGACTTCTGCCACAAAGGAGTTGCTGTCCCTTGGTCCTTCAAAGCCAGTCCCCCACACCTGTGCCCTGGAGTTTATCTCCCCATTATCTCCCAAGTCTCACAGTGTTACCATGCTTTCTTAATCTCCAGCCTCTCCTCCTCACCTGTGTTCTGACTGTCAGCAATGAAAACCACTCATTCGTCCTCCATATTAAGTAAAATGAAGGAAGGAAGAGGGAAAAGGCAGGAGGGAAATTCTGGATGGAATTATTAGGGGAAGGAATATGAAGGGGAGAGGAAAGAGGCATCCAAGAATATTTTCAATTGTGATAACTTCTAAACATTGTTACAAAAAAATGCAGTGACTGAAACAAAAATATGGTGGAGAAAACAGTATGAAATCATGATGGTGCATGCCTGTAATTCCAGCACTGGGGAGGCTGAAAACAGGAGGGTCACTGTGAGTCTGAGCTGTGTGGTGAGACCCTGTACCAAATACATGAAAAAAGATAAAACAAAACAACAAAAAAAGCAGGGCTATCTCAGGAGGCAGAGGCAGGAAGATCTATATGAGTTCAAGGCCAGGCTAGGCTACATAGTGAGTTCAAGATCAGCCTGAATTATACAGTGAAAGCCTGTCTCAAAAAAATAAGTTTAAAAAAAGCAGGATCATGAGCTAGGCACAAAACATGCCTTCTGTCCCTCTGACCTCAGACCCCACCCAGGCCTGCATGCCCAGGACCCTGTCTTGGTGTTAGAACTTGGGCAGTCTTAGCAGTGGATGGCCTACCCTCTCTAGATATGCCTCAGCCCTTCCACCCCACAGGCAGACTTCTAGAAAAAAAATCATCTGTTCCCTTCCACTTCCTCACTGCCTGCCCACTCCTTCAGCTTTGTAATCAGCTGGAGCTCCAACAGGTCTTCACCTGTTTTCCCTCCTCCACCTGCCTTCTTCTTAGATTTTCTCATCCAAGACAGGACAGCAGCTACTGCACAAGCTGGTGGCAGACATGCCAGTAATTAGGAAGGACTGAGGCAGGAGGATCATTGCAAGTTCAAGACCAGCCTGAGCTATAAAGGGAGCTCAAGGCCAGCCTATAGTGCACAGCAAGACCAACTACCTGAATAAAGCAGGGACAAGGTCCTCCCCCAACTGAACATCTGATGAGACCTCAGCCCTGGTCTCAACACCTGGATTAAAGACTGGTGAGACGCTGAGCTGAGAACTGCCTGGACTCATCAAGCCTCTGGTATTCGAAGACCCGATCAAAAAAGGGGCATTTGAGATGAAGACACACTTCTCAGATGAAGAAATACAAAAGGCAAATAAATATATGAAAAGAAAGTCCAACATCATTGGTCATTTGAGAAATGCAAACTAAAACAACACTGAGATTCCATTTCACCTCAGAAAGAATGGCTACCATCAAGAAGTCTACCAATAACAACTGCTGGAGGGGCTGTGGGGAAAATGGAGCCCTTCTCCACTGTTGGTGAGAGCGTAGATGAGTACAGCCACTATGGAAATCAGTGTGGAGATTCCCCCAAAATATAGGACTAGAGATTCCATTCAGCCCAGCTATTCCCTTTCTGGGTATCTTTTTTTTTTTTTTTTTTTTTTTTTTTCCTTTCTGGGTATCTTTCCAGAAGAAATGAAAGCGCCATATCACAGCGATATATGTGCACCCACGTTGATAGCACAATTTGAGATAACTAAATCTTGGAAACAACACAAATGCACGTCACCTGAGAGACAGATTTTTTTTTTTTTTTTTGAGACAGGGTCTCGCTGTGCAGTTCAGGCTGGCCTTGAGCTCACTTTTGTAGCCCAGGCTGATCTCAAACTCGCACCGATCCTCCTACCTCAGCCTCCTGAGTGCTGGGATTACAGGTGTGCGCCACCACGCCCGGCAAGATGGATTTTTTAAATGTGGTATTTTTATACAATGGAGTAATATTCAGCTATAAAGATAAATTCAAGGTTTTTATTGGTAAATGTGTGCAGCTAGAGACCATATTCTTAAGTAAAATAAATCTGACCCGCATGAGTAAACATCATAGTCTCACTATTGTAAAAAAAAAAAAAAAAAAAAAACTGAAAGAGTAAATAAAATCCAAAAAGTACAATAGATATTGTAGAAAGGAACCAACTGCTCAAAAGGAAAGAATAACTGGGATGAGGGAAAGGAGAAAGAAAAAAAGGAGGAAAGGAAAAAATATGTTTGCACACATGATAGCTAAGATAATTGCACTACTAATTTCTACTGGTTCATGGAAAGGAACAGTTAATGCTTAATTTTTTGAGAAAATTTGCAGGCTCATATCTGGTGAAGACAGCATACAACATAACAACAATTGTTGAATTCCTATTACCTTGTTTTTTTGAAGTTTTGCATTGTTTCAATTTTGTTATTATTTATTATTCTCTTTAAAATAGAAAAAAAGAGCCGGGCGTGGTGGCTCACGCCTGTAATCCCAGCACTCGGGAGGCTGAGGCAGGAGGATTGGTGCGAGTTCGAGACCAGCCTGGGCTACAAAAGTGAGCTCAAGGCCAGCCTGAACTGCATAGTGAGACCCTGTCTCAAAAAAGACTAAATAAATAAATAAATAAATAAATAAATAAATAAATAAATATAAAAATAAAATAGAAAAAAAGCCGGGCGTGGTGGCACACGCCTGTAATCCCAGCACCGGGAGGCTGAGACAGGAGGATTGGTGCTAGTTCGAGACCAGCCTGGGCTACAAAAGTGAGCTCAAGGCTACTCTGAGCTGCATAGCGAGACCCTGTCTCAAAAAGACAAAAAAAAAAAAAAAAAAAAAAAAAAAAAAAAAAAAAAAAAATTAAAATTAAAATAAAATAAAATAGAAAAAAAAAATCTAAGGGCTGGCCAGATAGCTCAGGGGACTAAAGTGACTGCATAGGCAGAGAGCAGCAGCTGGGGTTCAATCCCTGGCATGATGTGCCCGGCCCTGCCACCAGGGTGCGCTAAGACTGCGATCCACACTGGGCTTGGTGGCACGGGCCTGTAATCCCAGCACTTGGGAGGCGGAGGAAGGAGGATGAGTGTGAGTTCGAGACCAGCCTGGGCTACAAAAGTGAGGTCAAGGCCAGCCTAAATTGTATAGCAAGACTCTGTCTAAAAAAGGGGGGGGGGCTTCTGATGAGAAAGTAGCTATTAGTAGCATTTTTTTTGTAACAATGTTTAGAAGTTATCACAATTGAGAATATTCTTGGATGCCTCATTCCTCTCCCCTTCATATTCCTCCCCCTAATAATTCCATCCAGAATTTCCCTCCTGCCTTTTCCCTCTTCCTTCCTTCATTTTACTTAATATGGAGGAGGAGTGAGTGGCTTTCATTGCTGACAGTCAGCAATTAAGGAGCATTTGTACATGGCAAGACAGTTACCTCTTGTGACTTCCAAAACTTTCATCTTTACCTTTCAACATTGTGATGACATTGTATCTCTCTGTAAATCTCTTGGTTTCTCCTGCTTTAAGTTTTTTTAATAGACTGTATGTATAGATTCATGTATCTCATTAAATTGTTGTAGTCATGTGGCAACCATTGTTAATTAGCTACTCCTGTTTTGAAAATCTGTAACATATGTGCAGTTGTGTGTTACCCTGTTTCTCTTTTTTTTTTTCTATTTGTTTTTCCTTCCTTTTTTACTCTTCAAAATAAAATTAAATTAAATTTTAAAAATAAGTGGTGGAAATTTTTAGTCATTATTTCCACAATTATTTTCTCTGCACCTTTCTAGTTTGATCACTATCTGTGACCTCCGTGAGTATAATGGAGTCCAATATTTCAAATAGGCTTTGCTCATTTTTTTCACTTTATTCCCTTTGCTTCTCAAAATGGATAATTTTAATTTAATTTTTTTATTTTTTTCTTGTTTCAGAACCTTTGTTTATTCACTCATTTTTATGGCCGGCTCAGCCCACCCGAGGGCAGGGCTGGCGCAGCATGTGGTGCCGGGGATCGAACCGCGGTCCCTAAAGCCACCCAAGCTTTCCCAAGCAGGCGCTTTAGACCACTGAGCCATCCTGCCGGGACCAAAATGGATAATTTTAATTGCTCTGTCTTTAAGATTATTTCTTCTGCCTGCTCAGATCTGCTATCAAATCACTCTATTAAAT
Organism: Myocastor coypus; assembly: GCA_004027025.1. Taxonomy (NCBI): domain Eukaryota; kingdom Metazoa; phylum Chordata; class Mammalia; order Rodentia; family Myocastoridae; genus Myocastor; species Myocastor coypus. The sequence continues at coordinate 1,763 of PVJA010040887.1, read as the reverse complement.
TATTTTACTTCACTTTCATATTTTTCAGTTCCAAAATTTCAATTTGGTTTTTTTCTATCATTTCTACTTCTTTATTAATATTTTTTTCATACTAAGCTGCATTCCTCAATCGTTTCTTTTCTTTTCTTTTCTTTTCTTTTTTCCTTTTTTATTGTTTAAATTTAACACGAGTTATATTACATATTTTCATCATCAGATCAGTTTAGATTAATACATATAGGTATATAAGCTTGATCAAACAATTAAACATTAACCCCTCTAAATCAACATTATTATTATTTTTTCTTTTCCCCTTTCTTTTCTTTGAAAGTTGACATATTGCATATTGTCCTCACAATCATTCTACAGAGTACAGTGTGTGGGCATGACCCACCTCCCTATTGATGTTGCTTAGAAAAAAAAAAAAAGGAAAAGAATATACTTCTTTTTGGACTAAGAGGAAGCAGGTACATATACAGTCAAATGTTCTGCAATCGCAGTGGGCCAGCAGTGAAGCTTGTGATGTTGGAGGCTATTGAATTTAAGCCTCCTAAAGATTGTCTCACCAATCTAGCTCTGTTTCATGCATTGTAATTAAATATTTTTTTCCTGCTGGGTGGTTAAGAGCAAGTTGAAGCAAGACCTGTATAACAAAACATTTTTTTTTTTTTTTGTATCTTCCAGGGTCAAATCCCCTCAGGATTAAGTTTGGGACCATAGGCAGTACTTTGTAGAACTGTTGTTAGTGTCAGCCTTTGGGACAAGTCACAGCCATAGCTTGGCCATTTTGCTTTCTGTGAAAGCCTGAGAGAATGTTTTTCTCTGAGTGATTCTCCTTAGATGCACCAGAGTTCATTCATCCCTTTCCTCTGAAGTCCCATAATCTCCTTGACCAGGAAATTTGGGACATCTCTGAGTTATAGGATATTACAGCACAGGTTCCCTTATATCCTGGGTCTTTTTTGACCTTGAAGGGCTAGGGCCAAAATATTGGCTATCCTTATAGCCCTCCTTTTTCTCCAATTTTTGGTCTGTTGACTTACATTCTTAGCCCTCCAGCAGAAAAGCTTTCTGATACTATTACTCTGTAACATAAGTACTTGAGCTTATCATCACTGGCTTTCTGAGTATCAAATATCTTTGACTTAGCTTGGAAATGATATTTTCTGGCCATCACTGATATTCTAATAACTTTCCATACAATGTGATATAAGCAGTTACACAATTTTGACACAGATATTTGGAAATTCATGGGAATACAAAATTGTACCTTTTCAAGAATATGGTATTTGGCCCAGTCTCTTATTTTCAAGTACTACTCTTGATAGAATGACAGTAACTGAGTTTACACAAGGAGCAGTATATATCAAAAAGACAAGAGTGACATGTATTCCAAACATAATTTTAGCGTTACATTGTGCTATAATCAATATGTTGAACCCCTTGAAGGTTCTCGAGACCAATATCTGATTCATCCTGTGTACATCAGTGTATGGTTTTGCTATTGATATGTTTTCTGCTTTATCTGCTTCCGGTCGCTTCATTGTTTAGTCCATAACACATTCAGCTGTGTTATGCCCTTAAGTTCTTGTTTTCTTCTTTAAAGTTCTTATATTAGGGAGACTATACGATATTTACATATATAGGTCTGGTTTATTTCACTAATGAGTATATGTTCAATATACATTCATTTATATATGAAGTCTTCAAACTTATCATTCTTTATGGATGAGTAGTATTCCATTGTATAAAAATACCACATTTTTTTTAACCATTCTTCAAAT
>PVJA010040886.1:0-18192 GCA_004027025.1 Myocastor coypus | reverse complement strand
ATATGCAATATGTCAACTTTCAAAGGAAAAAAGGGGGAAAAGAAAAAAAAAAGTAATGTGGATTTAGAAAGGTTAATGTTTAGTTGTTTGATCAATCTTATATACCTATATGTATTAATCTAAACTGATCCGATGATGAAAATATGTAATATAACCATTGTTAAATTTAAACAATAAAAGAATTGAAAAAAAAAAGAAAGCAGAATATAAAGAGATCTTTGTACAAACAACAAACTCTCTTTACTGCATTTGACCTCAACGCTTAGCATACATAAATACAAAAATATATAGAAATATGCAAATGCCACCAGGAATTTCCAAATCCCCCAAAACAGGTCCAAAGGGCACTGACAGAGAAGAAATCAAATGACAAATGACTGAATGGTATGAAATGATGAAAGAGGAAGTAAAAATACTTGGTGAGATCGGAGATGATATAACTAAATGACAGAGGAATTGATAGATACATTTAATGAACAAAATAGAAAATTAGAAAAGTTCACCAAAATCATTGGAAGCATGAATTACAAAATTAAATAATACTATAATAATAATAGATCTGGTGAAAATGTGCCAAACAGAAATTGTATAGATAAAAGACTCTATTTAATATATGAGTAGTGCAAGTGATCAATGTGAGCCAAGAAGACAGATATGACACAGAGGACCATATACTTAGAGAAATCTTAAAAACAAAAAGAGAGTAAGGAAAATTGATCCAACAGCTATCAGATGATGCAAAGAAGGCTAACTTAAGATTAATAAGAGTTAGAAAAAAATCAGGACAGCACACTAAAATAAAACATCTGGTCACAAATACCATAGCAGAAAACTTTCCAAATGTGAGGAAAGAATTCAACATACAGGTAAACGAGACATGCAGAACATCTCATAATCATGATCAGAGAAGATTTTCTCTGTAACACATCATCATAAAGTCCCAGAAGTCCACATTAGGACAGAATCTTAAAAGCTATCAGAAAAAAAGCAAAATATCACTTACAAGATTAAACTCATTAGAATTGTAGCAGACTTCTCAGTACAAACTTTAAGAGCCAGAAAAGCATGAAATGAAGTGTTTCAAGGTCTTAAAAAATAACTTTCAACCCACGTTAATACATACTGAAAAGTTATCTTTCAAAATTGATAGAGTAATAAGGGCAATCCATACAAAGAACACTTTAAGAGATACATGAACACTAAACTAGCATTCTAAAAAATTCCCAAGGATATTCTGGATAAAAACCATGAAGCCAACAAGACCAAAAGTCTGATGGAATGCATACATCAAGCAGAATGACTACATAAAAGGGAAAAATGAATCAACGGAAGAATAATGCAGTGATAGGAAAAAGTCAGTAATAACTTTCAGTAATAATTCTTATAGCAAATGGCCTCCTTTCCCCAATCAAAAGACACAAATTGGCATATTGGACCAGAAACCAAATCTAAATGGTATACTGCATGCAAGAGATATATCTAATCCAAAAAGAAATTCATGAACTAAAGTCAAAGGGATGATAAACAGTATTGCATGCATTAAGACCTCAAAAGCAAGCAAACAAACAAAAATAAATAAAATAAGATAGCAAACAAGGCTAGCAATCTTTATTTTCAGACAAAGTAAACCTCATGCTAAAATTCATCAGAGGAGGCAAAGCTGATCAGAAGAGGTATACCTCAACCCCTACTTTCAGAAATAGATCAGCTATCCAAAAAAAGTATAGAAATATCAGATCTGACCCACACTTTCAAATTGTATAAAATATATATCTACAGAATATTCTGTATTACCACACAGAATATATGTTCTCTTAGCACACATGTAACTTTTTCCAGAACAGACCATATTCTAGCCCATAAAGAATTTAGAAGCCGGGCGTGGTGGCTCACGCCTGTAATCCCAGCACTCGGGAGGCTGAGGCAGGAGGATTGGTGCGAGTTCGAGACCAGCCTGGGCTACAAAAGTGAGCTCAGGACCAGCCTCAACTGCATAGCGAGACCCTGTCTCAAAAAGACAAAAAAAAAAAAAAAGAATTGAAATGATCCGGCTGGGAGATAGCTCAGTAGAATAAATGCTTGCCTGGCAAGCATGGGGCCCTGAGTTTTAAAAAAAAAAAAAAAGAATTAAAATGACCATGTGTGTTATTAGATCATAGTGTAATGAACCTAAAAAACAACAGCAAAAGAGAACACAGAAATTATGCAGACACATGGGAAATCAACAGCACTCTTGAATTATTACTGCATCACAGAAGAAATCAAGAAAAATATTAGTTCTCTGCCAGTCTGGTAGAGCCTGAGCCATATCCTGCAGCACCTCTCCATGTTCCAGCAGAGCCTAGAATCTCTTAGCACAGCAGTTACAGAACTAATGGCTCCTAACAGACACAGGTTTCCAAGAGCATAGTTTATAGTATGCCCAGGTGCTGAGCTCTGCTTAAAATGATTAAACCTACATAGGCTTTTGTTCTTCATGAGAAAAGGGCTATGTTGGAAACACTGGTGTTGTAATGTTTGGTGAATAGGACAAGAGTCTTGATTATGTTGGGATTGCTTGCTGGGAGTAAGGATTACATAGGACTGATGCAGCGGGGAACTGGTAAAGGCCCATACAGGGATGCTTGTGAGAACTGGGGGCAGGGGCACCCTCTATTCTGGAGAGCTTGGGAGATGTGGAATGATGGTCCCTAGGGAGCTGTTGGGGTGTGTGTAAAGGAGTGGCCAGATAGCCAGTGTGCCTGCAGGGAGGTGCCAGTCACTATGCAGGAGAGATGGAGGGAGGGAGCATTTGTACCTAGTCTAGCAGTGATAGTGGCCAGGGTTCAAACCCTAGGTGTTATGGACTGTCTCCTGGTGCTCTGACAGGAGGGGTAGAGCCTAGGTGAACCCAGCCAATGACCTTGCTGGCAGCCCAGGTTCCCTCAGGCCTGTGTGGTTTTTGGCTCATTCTCACACTCATTACCAAGTATATCAGCGCACATACAAACAGTAGAATAAGTTAATTTACAACATGACCAATTTGAGAACAGCTAGTTTGACCACACACACACACACACACACACACACACACAGAGGCACATGCACATGCAGAGGTACTCTATCTCAGAGGGGATGGGACAAAGCCAGGAAGCATCCCCAAGTAGATCAGCCAGGTTTTGTCCCAAAGGGCAGAGAGTGGAGCCCTCCAGAGGTCAGGCTAAGATGACAGTTTACTCAGCTGTACAGAAGCATGGAGAGAGGTTTTTTTTTTTTTTTTTTTTTTTTTTGGTTTTGTTTTGTTTTTTTCAGAACCAGGGATTGAACTCAGGCCCTTGTGCTTGCCAGGCAAGCGCTTATTCTACTGAGCTATCTCCTCAGCCCAAAAGAGGGTTGTTGCTGTTTTTAATTCTTAGTTTTTGAAGATCCATTTTATCCTACCAGAGATAGTGAACCTTTTGGAGAACAAGTGCCCCAACTGCAACCCAAAACCCACCTACTTATCACAGAGTACCAACACTGCAATTAAACCTGAATGCTTGGGAATTTTTTCACTTATTTTATTAGTATGTGTTCGTAATGCATGATGATGACACTTGTCATAGAGAGTTGGTACATGGACATAAAGCATCTTCATTCTTTTTCTGTTTTTTTTTTTTTACCCCCTAGCTATTCCTCATTTCCTTCCAAATCTTAGTCCCTTTCCATTTGCAAAAGCTCTATTTTCATCGTTTTCCCCCTTCCTTTTTTCTATCCTCTTCTCTCCCTTTCCTACCATCTCCTGCCATCTCTTCTTCTTTTATCCATTTGAAAAAGTTCTTCCTACTTTATCTATGTTTTGTTCCTCTCTTTCTCTCTCTCTGATATGTGTGTATACTTTTTAGTTTCTCATATAAGAGAAACCATGAGATACTTAAGCTTGGATGTCTAGCTCATTGCACCTAATATCGTTTCAAATTTCATCCATTTGCCTATGAATGTCTTATCTTTATGGCAGATAGGTATTCCATTGTATGTAAATACCACATTTTCTTTATCCATTCATCCATTGATAGGCATATAGGCCATTTCCAAAATTAGATATTACAAATTATACCACTATAAACATGGGTATGCATATGTCACTGTAATACGATTTCTTTAATTCTTTTGGGAAGATACCTGGAAGGTGAATAGCTAGGTCAAATCAAGTTTCTATTTTTAGCTTTTTGAGGAATCACCACACTGATTTCCATAGTGGTTGTACTAGTTTACATTCCCACTAGCAGTGCAGAAGAGTTCCTTTTCCCCAGCATCCTTGCCAATATTTATTATTTTTTGATTTTGTCATAATAGCCATTCTTTCTGGAGGGAGATAGTATTTCAGTGCTGTTTTAATTTGCATTGTTTTAGTGCCCAGAAATGTCAGATACTGTTTCATATCTTTTTCAACCACTTATACTCCTTCTGAGAAGTGTCTCTTCATTTTTTGATTTTTTAAAATTTTATTTAATTTTAAAAAATTAATTTAAAATTATTGTTTTACTAGATGTATTTTCCATTCTGTAGGTAGTCTCTTGACTCTACTGGTTGTTTCTGCTATGCAAAAAAAAATTTAAATTTGATATAATCCCATTTGTTGATTCTTGGTAGTATTTCTTGTGCCATTGGAGTTCTTTTTTTAAATTTTTTAATAAGAACATTTATTTTATTAATCAAAATAGCATCATCAGCCACTTAATAAAGATAGCCAATATTTATATAACTAAATTGAATTAAATGATTTAATCCTTATAACAATTTCATGTGGTAGGTAGCTGTTATCCCTGCTTAACAGATAAGGAAACAACACAGATAGGAACTTGTCCAAACCTCACACCTAGGATCTAGGATTTGAATTCAGACAATTGGTGGGGTTGAGTCCATGGTCTTCTTGATCATACTTTTCATTTGAAATGCACTCGTGTATGAAATATTTTGACACAATCTAAAAATGATGTAAATTAGGCTATGAATTTTCATTAATTCCGGAGGCTGAGAGCTACTGCAATATGCAACTAAGAACTAATATAATATGCAACTACATTATCTTTAATGTACAGATTTTTTTTTTTCACTATTTGTATGTGTCTGAGCAGACAAATTAGTCTTGGGATAGTATGTAAACTCACAATTTCCAGCAACTGGAAATAAGGTACCTTCACAGTTATACTTTATGATTAATGTAAGTAGATTAGAGAAGAAACATCTTGGGGCCAGGGATATAGCTCAGCAGCACAAGCACCTGGCAAGTGCAAGGTCCTGAGTTTAATCCCTGATACCACAACAACAAAAAATCTGAGAAGAAACAACTTAAAGAAAAAAGTTTAGAGCCTGGGATTAATTCCTAGTACTGCATGCCATGTGGGACCAGTGCCAAGCTGGCTACTGAGACTGGGTGTGGTGGCACACATCTGTAATCCCAGTGCTGGTGACGCTAAGACAAGAAGTTCACTGAGTCCAAGCTGCATAGTGAGACCATCTGAACCAGAAGCTTTCATAACTGCACTCTGCAGATATTCTTCTTTCTTCCTCTGTCGGAATGTAATCAGCTTCTAGGATGGGAACTGATCTTGGAACTTCTGCATTCTGCTCTCAAAAATCAACTCGCCCATTCATCTTTCTTCCTAAATGCAGCTGCAGGCGATTATGAATCGAGGGGCGAGGGAACAAGGACTGCGCACAACCGCCATTGGCATTCTATTAAAAAATTCCATGCCCGTGTGTATGTCTTCAAGAGTTTTATTTTGTGGGATTATGTTTCTGTTTTAATATTTAGATCTATTATCCATTTTGATTTTAGCTTAGTGCATAGTGATACTCAAATCTTCTGCATGTGGATGGCAAGTTTTACCAGTACCATTTACTAAGAGGCTGGCTTACCTTTAGTGTGTTTTTGGCCTTTTTGTTAAAGATCAAATAGCTGAATGTACCTAGAATTGTTTCTATATCCTCTTTTCTATTCTGCTGATCCACATTCCTATTTTTGTGCCAGTATCATGCTTGTTTTAATTATGGTGGCTTTGTGGTATAACTTTGAACCTGTATTTCTTTTGCTGTTTGGGTCTTTTATGGTTCCATGTGAATTTTAGGATTGTTTTCTTTAGATATGTAAGAAACACCACTGGCATTTTGCTTGGAATTGTGACATATATCTTTTGCAAGTATAATCATTTTAATTATATGGGCTCTGCATATATAATAGGATATATCTTTCCATTTTCTGATGTCCTCTTTGGTTTCCTTTTTCAGTGTGATATAATTTTCTTTATAGCTGTCCTTTACTCTCTTGGTTAGTTTAATTCCTGAGAATTTAATTTATCTTAATGGTATCATGGTTAGTATTATTTTCCTGATTTCTTTCTCAGTGAGTTCATTATTAGTGTGTAAGAATGCTATTGATTTTTGTGTGTTTTATATCTTGCTATATTTCTGAATTTAGTTATTAATCCTAGGGGGGTTTTGGTGGAATTTTTTAGATCTTCTAAGTTGAGGATCATGTCACTTGCAAATTAAAATTTGACTTTGTTTTTTTGTATATCTCTTTTATTTCTTTCTCTAATTGCTCTGGCTAACATTTCAAGGGCTATATTGAACAAGAGTGGTGATCATGAACATCCTTGTCTTGTTTGTGATTTTAGAGGAAAAACTTAATTTTTCCCTGTTTAATATGGTATCCAGCCCTGAATCTTGAGAGTCTTGAGTGCAATGCCATCTGTCTAGCGCTGTCTCTGAATCCATTATTTTTTCTCTGACAACATTACCAGTCACCAGCTGTGGGATATTGTTCCTTGGAGCTGAGATAGCTGTTCCTGGTGGTGGTCAGCCATATTGAACCCCACAATGGAGGGTAAGTGATAGATAAGGCCAGTTCCCAAATCCTTTTCAGCCAAATTTGAACAATAAGAGAGATTTACAGAGTCTATTTTTCCAAGTATAATTCATCTATCTTCTAGGTGTTAACACCTTAAAATGTTACACTTTTGTAAATCATACCTCCATAAGTAAACATTTTATTGACTCCCCAGTGTAAGAAACTGAAAAGAGTAAATACAGTCTCAAAGGTACAACAGATATTGTGAAAGGGAAAGAAACTGCTCAAAAGGAAACATCTAGAATGGGGAGAAAGGAGAAAAGAAAGAAGGAAGAGGGCAAAACATACAAGATAGCTAAGATAATTATACTACTCATTTCTATTGTTTATTGAAAGGAACAGTAAATGCCTAATTACTTGGTCAATTTTGCATACCTATGTCTGGTAATTTGAATAATTACTTTGAAGGTAACTGTAAGCTTCTTCCTCCAGTATGAAAAAGAAGCAGGACAGAAGTAAAATCCTTTATTTCTCAGTGCAGTAGGGCTGCTGAAGAGAAGCAAGGACCTTCAGGAAGGAGTCAGGGACTCAAAGAATTTATCAGGCTAGGTTGGAGGTGGAGTTTGCATGAGTGGTATAGTTTTTTTAACAGGTACTGACTGAGGATGTTGAGGTTAACCAGGAGGAAGAAGACAGAATCAGTCTAGAAGCAGCAAGTCATTGATCTTGGATCCCCCAACCATGCTAACTCATTGCCATGATGGCCCTGTTGTATGGGTGCAGACCCATCCCTCCCATCTTTTTGTTGTTAAAAGGGGTGATGACTCTGGCTACTTCCTGTTGACAAGCGCCATCATGGTAGGGGCTGGTGTGTTTGTTGGAATGATGAATCAGGCCCATGTGGAAGCTGGTGTCAGGGGTCTTGGCCAGAATAAGCTCTCTGGTGGTGAAGGCTCATATCCTGGATTGGAGAAAACTTGAAAAGACTTTTAAAAGACAGAGTGCTAGAGGGGCCAGAGAATGATCCTGGTCACAGTGATGTTTTTATGACCTGTTAACTATGGTTAAGGAAGACTGGACATAGTTCTATACATTTTGTGGCTATGCTTTTCTGGTGGATGTTTAAAGCCAAATTGAAGTGAAACCAGTATTAATTAAAATTAGTTCCTTGCTATCTGTCAAAGCCAGTTAATCTCATCAGGATTTAACTTGGTACTAAACATAGTGCCTCTCAGTACTTCTGTCAGTGTCAACCATCAGGATGAATTACAGCCATTGCTTGACTGAGTTGCTTTCTGCAGTAGCTCAAGAGACTGTTTTTTACCTGGTGACTCTCCTTAAGCACATATGTACCATAGAATCACTTTCCTCTGTGGTCCCATAAACTCCTTGATTAGGAAAGTGGGCTCAAGCCGGGCGTGGTGGCACACACCTGTAATCCCAGCACTCTGGGAGGCTGAGGCAGCAGGATTGGTGCGAGTTCGAGACCAGCCTGGGCTACAAAAGTGAGCTCAAGGCCAGCCTGAACTGCATAGCAGGACCCTGTCTCAAAAAAAAAAAAAAAGAAAAAAAAGTGGTCTCAGTTGATTTACAGGATGTCACAGCAAAGGTTCTCATATCCTGGTTCCTCATTGGCCTCTGAGGGCCAAAATACTGGTTATCCTCTTATCCCATCTGTCTTTCTAATTTTTGTTCTCCGAATCTCAGTTGTTGAACATCCAGAAGGGAAAATTAATGACATTATATTGTAGTAAGAGATTCCAATTTTATCTGAGTATTAAGCACCTTGAAATATAAAGTATAACCAGAGAACTATTATTTCTTAACAAGCACGGATATTCTAGTAGTTAAATCCCTATAAAATGTTAACAGACAATGGCTATATAGTTTTACAGAGAAAATTTTAACATCAATAGCCATACATAGTAGTGTAGCATAACAGTCTTGATGAAATTTCCATTTTGGCTAAGCATCTCTAAATGTAATGGCACATAGATAGCATATATATCACATAAATTTTGTTAGAAAATTGTCATTTAGCTGATGTCCTCATGTTGGTTTGACGTAAATCTCTTATTACAAATATCTGGAGCACAAAAGAAAGGCATATGTTTAAATCAAAAAGAAAATATCACTATAAACAATCTCAGCTTTATATTTTATGTATGTACATATATATGTGTGCATATATGATGTATGTATGTGTTATGGGTTCTCAAACAGAAGCCAGACCAAAATCCAAAAATGAGAATTTAAGATGAGCCTTTATTACTGAGCTCAGGGCCGCCAGTCATTTCTCACGCAGGAGAAGACTGATTGACCCTTAGCCCAGGAAGCAAGGAGCTTTTAAAAGGAAAGACACATGACTAAGGGTCTTTTGCAGTTTGGAACATGTGCAGCTTGGCTGTGTGGGGGTTGATTGAGTGAACTATCTTTACAAAACACATCTTAAGCCAAGTATATTTACAGAACTTAGATTAGGGAGTGGAGGGAGACAGTTACTCAGTTACTCCTTACTAAACAGCCTTGAAAAGAGGGTGAGAGTACATTTCTTAGAGTAGATAATAGGAAGCATAAGGGAACCTAATAGTTTTTCATAGTTACAGCTCAATATTCAATTGACCCAGTATAGTATGTATGTATGTATGTATGTATGTATGTATATATGTATTTTATATTTTAAGGAAGGGTCTACAGGGTATTCAGGGTCTCACTACTAGATCAGACTTGTAGTGCTCTGTCTGTTTATAGCCTTCCAAGAGCTGGGATTACAGGTACAAGCCACCACGCCCATTCTCAGTTGCATCTCAGCATGCCCTGGGGGCAGGGCTGGCACATTAGACCCAGGGATTGGACCCCTGGCCCCTGTGCCTGCCTACAGGTACTTTAATCTACTGAGCTATTTGGCTGGCCCTTCCAGCTTTACATTTTTAAATACTATTCATTTGGAAGGCATGAATTCATTTAATACACCATGATACTAGCAATAATAAATTGTCAGTATTTTGTTTTTTTAATTTAGTTTGTACCAAAAGCATCTTTCATTGAAAAAAAGTTAGTGTCTCATTTTTGAAAATTTAACCTTTTGACAATGACCTATGTAAACATATTGTAATAATATATTTTGAGCAATATTTACAGAGTGTCTCCTGTAAGGCTATGGAGACTTTTGGGGCTCATTAGTGATTAAAAACTGGTTAATGTTATTCCAGGCAGCTTTCTAAAAAATTTTTTTTGGTGAGGGGTACCAGGGATAGAGCTCAGGACCTTGTGCTGGTCTGGTAGGCACTTATGCTGCTGAGCTATATCCCCGGCCTTTAGGCAGCTTCTTTTTTAATCTATCAATAGGAGTCTTGTCCAATAGTCTCTTCCCACCCCAAGGGATCTCTTTTTAGTTATCTTATAACCCCATGAAAATACAATCTCAATATTCAACACATTAAATATAAACAAATGAGAGATTCTCATTTATAATGTATAAACAGCAATATGTATTACATTTATCAAACCAATTTTGACATCATTTTGACCAGCTGACAACCTTGGTGGAAGCAATAACAATTTAATTTCCCAGCATCTTGTTTTGAAATGCTATATCATTTTTATAGTTTTTTAGAATTCTCTTTTTAAATGTACTTAATACAGGGTCTACAGGGTCTCACTATGCATATCAGACTCAGAGTAATCCTTCCTGTTTTTTGTTTTGTTTTGTTTTTTTGAGCCTCCCAAGTGCTGGGATTATAGGCACATGCCACCATATTCAGTCTCAACTGCCATCTCAGAGTGCCCCAGGGGCAGGGCTGACGCTGCAGGCAGGGCATGGAACCTCCTGCCCCAGCATCTGCCTGAGTAGGTGCTTTAATCTGCTGAACTGGCTGGCTGGCCCTAAAACTCTCTGTCTCTCTGTCTCTTTGTCTCTCTGTCTCTCTGTCTCTCTGTCTCTCTGTCTTTCTGTCTCTCTCTCTCTCTGTCTCTCTCTCTCTCTCTCTTTCCTTGCGAGACAGGGTTCAAACTTATGATCTTACACTTGCCAGGCAAGCACTTGTGCCACAGAGCTATCTCCCCAGTCCAAAGAATCACCCTTGCTTTTTTTTGTTTTTGTTTTTGTTTTGGCGGGACTAGGGTTGGGACGGGTTGGAACTCAGGACCTTGCACTTGCCAGGCAGGCACTTATACCACAGAGCTATCTCCCCAGCTCCTAAAATTCTCTTTAAAATAAAAAAAATACAACTTTGACAAGCAATAGTTAAAAATATAGATGCTAATGTTCAACTAAGAAGTGTAAAATCTAGTTTTTGTTTAAAAAAATAACAAGAAACAAACTCATTTGGCCTATAAAACAAATCAGGTCAGAAAGTTACATTTAAGCATACTTTTAGAGTCCTTTCCCTACAGACTAATTTGAATTCACATTTGGGAAAAAATGACATTCTTTAATTTTTTTTTTTTTTTTTTGCAGAACTGGGGATCGAACTCAGGACCTAGCACTTGTACCCCTTTAATTATGTTTTAACCACTGAGTTTAGTAGCACCTTTAGAATTTATCAGGTACACACAACAAAACTGCAAAAGTTTTGGTACAAACTATAAAAATTACCCGTTTACCAATTAGAAACATGTATGTTTATCACAAAGTAAAATCATCTCTTACTGACCAAGAGAAATAGATTTTACAGCTGAATATCTTGAGTAATCCACTACCAATCCAGAAAAAAGAATGAGGTTGCTTTCACAGTCTGTAAGACAATCACTGTGATTGACTACTTTATGCCCAGACAATTAAATATTTAAAAATAAGGCATATCACATATAATAATAATTTAACCAAAATTATAAAAAAGTAAATGATGCCTATATAAACTGTATCTTTCTTTTTTTTTTTTTTTTTTTTTTTTTTTTTTTTTTTTTTTTTTTTTTGTCTTTTTGAGACAGGGTCTCGCTATGCAGTTGAGGATAGTCCTGAGCTCACTTTTGTAGCCCAGGCTGGTCTCGAACTCGCACCAATCCTCCTGCCTCAGCCTCCCGAGTGCTAGGATTACAGGCGTGCGCCACCACGGCCGGCTAAACTGTAACTTTCTAAGATTTATTTTCCCCAAAGTCTAAGGAAAAAAAAAAAAGCTTGAGAAAATAGTAGCAGTTTATTTCAGAGAGGCAAGCAAATCTTGTTAGCATTTCTTAAAACTATTAGCATTAAATCACATAAAAAATCAGAATGACAGGCCAGAGAAGTTATAGCTACTATGACAAGCACAACAGAAGTTTTTAAAATCTACCTTACCATAGGTTTTATTCAGTGTTTAAGATGTTCTTGCTCTGTTTTAAAAAACATTTCTCTTTTTTTTAAAAAAAAATCTATCTAATCTAAACTGATCCGATGATGAAAATATGTAATATAACCATTGTTAAATTTAAACAATAAAAGAATTGAAAAAAAAATCTATCTATCTATCTATCTATCTATCTATCTATCTATCTATCTATCTATCTATTTTGTAGTACCAGAGATTGAACTCAGGACCCTGTGCTTGCCCAGCAAGCACTTATTCTTCTGGGCTATCTCCCTGGCCCCAAATATTTTCCTTTATTTTTTGCATGTTTCTCTTCTTTTATTTATTTATTTATTTATTTATTTATTTATTTATTTATAGTTGCTTGTTTATTTGAGGTAAAAAAAATATGCTGTTACTATGTTAATGAGCCATAGATAAGGGGGGAAAAACACCTCACATCAGCTCCATTAGTTTCAAAAGAGTCTCAAGCAGAAAACTACAAAAGGGACAGGAGTTATTTTCTGGTGGGGAACTCTGGATTTGCTTCTTTTTTAAGACAGCAGAACTGTTTGGACCACTGCTGGACATTTTGTCAGTTCTTCTTGGCCTGTGTGTGATTCAGTTTCTGACACCGTTTCTTTCTAAACTATTTAAAGCTATACACCAATCACTTATCTTTCAGGCTACTTCCTTCTATCAGCTTTTTTTTTTTTATTACTTTTTTTTGAAAGTGGATTTAGCTCTCTCCTTTTTAGAATCCTCATTACACAATAACACAGATGCTTATATCTACAAATTTTTACCCTTATTTACCTGATTTTGAAAAAAAAATATTGCAGTGATACAATAAAGAACTGTCAGGTGATATTTCTTCAGAATATGACACATGTTCAAGCCATCAATGTTACAGTGCTGGGTATATGAGTCCCTTTTGGTCATAGAAGCTTGGCTGTGATGCCCAGTTGTTTGTGACACCTCTAGAGGGTTCCTAAATAATATCGATTAAAACCCTACTGCCTGTCTTGGAACTGAAGGTGGTTATAAGAAGGACAAAGGCAAACCAAACCAAATCAAATTCAAATGAATATTCTCCAAATAAAATAACTTTCCTGGGATGTTTTTTTCCCCTGCTCCAGTTAGTACACTAGCATGATCTGTAGAAGCCCCAGTCATGGAATGCCTCCCCTCATGCCAGCTTCTTCTGTGGAGAGGCCCAGGCTACTCCATGAGCCTGAAAGCAGTAGAGATTTAAGGGCCCTGGTGTACACTTCAAGTGGAACATCCAGGGGGAGCCCAGCAGCTCCCCAGAAACCCTTTGCTTCCTCCAACAAATGCGTTTACAGATAGCTGAAGCCACCCACAGGGAAGAAGGGAAAGTTACTTGGGGGCCAGTAACTAGGTGTCCTAGCAGCTTCTAGGATGGCCCTGCAGTACTGATTATGAGTTCAGCTACCCACGGCAATGAGTCATCCTCCCACGCAACCACCACCCTCCCACCTGGGGAGCCAGGTGACCTCCCTGCTCAGCAGCTGGGGCTCCTTCCTGGCTGGCTATCCAAAACTGGTTCTAACCACTTAGGTCCATACTACTTGCTGTTCCCAAGAAACACAGGAGGCTGTTTAATTTGGTGGAAAGGGAAATGTTACTTCCAAGCAGTCTCCAGAAGTGATAGCCTCTTTATTGCACTGTATCTCTGTCTTCCCATATTTGGGTGTGCAAAGGTTTTTATTGGAAGGGAAAAGGAAAAAGAATGCAGGGAAACAGCAGAGGAAATTTCCCATGTAGTTTCAGTGCTTGGTTTTTTTTTTTTGTTGTTGTTGTTTTTTTGTATTATGGCAGGCTCAGCCTGCCCTGGGGGTGGGGCTGGTGCAGCATGTGGTGCCAGGGATTGAACCACAGTCCCTGCGGTTGCCTAAGCTTGTCTGAGCAGGTGTTTTAGACTGCCAAACCATCTTGCTGGTCCAGTCCCTGGTTATTTTGGACTTCTCTCTTATCCTTTGGAGACAAAACTGACTCCGGCCTCCTAGACTGGCATCTGTATGTTTCCTTTAGATGGGTCTCTGACAGAGGAGGGGATGGCAGTTTATGCCCACAGCATGAGGAAATTTGGAAAAACAGTTTATTCTGGAAGAAGAAAGTTCTAGTTTTTAAAAGTCTTTTGTACCCTCTTGACTACAGTCTAAGCAGCTGAAGGTTGGGGCTGGGTAGAGTAGGTGTTGGTCTGTCCTGGCAGCTTCCGTCTGCAAGTGTGAAAGCAGGGTGCACCTCTGAGGCTTATAAGGCACATGCCTCCTCTTCATTTCTGAGTCTGACCTGACTGTTTCTAGCATCTTCCCCATTTCCCTGTTCCTGCCACTTTGGCCCCTTACTTCTGACCTTTGCTGCTGCTGGGACTCATCCCTGTGCAATCACCACCATCTTCTGCTGCCACCACTTTCTGAAATGTACACCTGGTCCATGCCTACCAGGTGTGGGACACCTGTGTCGTGTGAGACATAGCCGCTGCCTCAGAGTTGCATGCTGGCCTCTTCTCTGTGGCCCCCCATCTTGTCCTGCATCCACCATTCCTGGGCTGAGAGCCACTTTCCTCCCTTAGCCCCACTTGAGTTCATAGCCCCAAGGATCCTCCTCAGATGTTAGGACTTCCTTTCTCTGTTTTGCAGAAGCCTGTCCTTTCATTCCAGTTGATTTGACCTCAATGTGGCTTTTTGTTGATTTATTGTTTACACCCAGTGATGTCTTCTCTTGTCTGTCCCCATGTACCCAGTCACTTGTGCTGCACACAGCAGGTGCTTAGAGCACAGCAGTGTCCAAGCCAATGTTGTGTTGTCTACCCTGAGGGCCAAAATATAGCAGTGAATACAGAGCAGTTGGGCTGCTGTGCTCTTCAATAACTGGGATGATATACATCACCTCAGCATGCCTTCCTCCATCACCAGTGTATTAGTACAGCTGTTCCCACCATTGCGTCCTGTGTGTGCTAAGAAGTTCTTCACACCCTCTCAGGCAGGCTGGTTCCCAGGGCTGAGTTCAGAGGAATGGGGAAAGCTGAGGCCCCTATTTTGAGAGACTCCTGGAAGAGCTGATACAGATGTGCTCTCCAGGGAACGCTGCTTAGCAAGCATACCCGGCTCACTAGGAACTCTTTTGGAAAGAGCCTCCATAAATGTGTCATCATGGAAGAACACAGTGGCCCAGAGTCACTTCATAGGTTAATTTTCAGATTGGTTTTTCTTCTTGACCATTGTAGATCCTAGGTCAGCTATTTGCTCATCTAGTAGCCTTTCCAGTGTGCCACATGACCATCAGCTGCTTCTCCCTCTGAACCTATATCTCTCCCTGCAGCTGGAACGTGGTGGGCATTCAGGGATCCCTGCTCAGCATCTTCATAGAGCCCATCTACTTCTCCAGCATCATCCTGGGCAGCCTGTACCATGGTGACCATCTCTCGCGGGCCATGTACCAGCGCATCTCCAACATAGAGGACCTTCCGCCGCTCTACACCCTCAACAAACCCCTGCTTAGCGGCAAGTACCAGCGCGGTCACCCTGTCCCAGGCTCCCAAGTGCTTAGGTCCTCCCAGGTCCACTGTGCTTACCATACCCAGGTCTTTACCTTCAACTGGCCTGATGCTAGGCAGCCACAGAGCAGCACAAGAGGAGGGTCCTCAAGACAGGCTGCAGGATGTTTTGCCTTGGTTAGTACAATGGAGGAGCAAGAGCCTTGCATAGAACAGAATAAATAAGTAACCTGGTGCCTGTGTCTCTCCACTTGTATATTGTGTATATTCCAGCCTCAGTGGCAAGGACACAGAGACCCTGAAAAGTAGGAAGTATCAGTATTGCCAGGTAACCCAGGCAAAGCTGGCTGGGCCTCCCTCCTCCTTATGTAGAGCCACCCACCTGACACCCAGAATCTTTCTCAGTAGCATCTGCTCTGATCTTTTATGGACTTTATTACTGGTTTCTTTTCTTCTTTTAGAGTTTCAGTGGCTAACAGTACAGTGAACAGGAGCTTTGAATTCAAGGGTCCTAACTTCTAAGCCCACCCATACTTAAAAGGACACAGTTAAGGTATTTTTGCCCTTTTGAAAGATAACATTTTATTGACTTTTTTTGAGCTCAAAACTAAAAAATGTAATGCTACACTAAAACACGCTTCTTTTGGTGGTGTGGAATCAGCCTCATCCCATGCTTGGCTACTAGCATGTCTTGGTCTGAGAGGAAGCAGTGTGCAGTTTTTATTAGGAAACATACTGATAGATGGGTTGGGGAAAGAACAGAGGTATCCCAGGGAAATCTTATGGCCCCTGTTGCCATGATTATTTTAAGAGAAAGAGTCACCTGATAAACTGGTGGAGATGAGTGGGAGTGTCTCTACTATTTGGAGTATTTTTTGTGTGTTGGTGCGTGCTTTATTGTTCCAGAAAGAGAATTCCACCCTTTGCTCTTTGGGTACTTGATTTGAACGAACAGTGCTTTACTGGGTCCATTTTCTGTTGCTCTAGCAAAATACTGGAGGATGCAAGTTACAAAGGAAAAAAGGTAACTTTAGCTCACAGCATTGAAGACGGAACCTCTCACTGGGCTGACATATCTTGTTACCATGCATGAGGGCCTGTGGGAAATAGGAAGAAACCCAATGGCGGGAACACATGCAGAGAGATCTCATGAGATGACTGGGGAGCCAGAGGGGCCAAGGTCACTGTGATGACGGCTAAGTCTCACCAGAACTGAATACAGTGCACAGGAACCATGTTAACCCCTACTAAGGATGATCAGTCACCATACCCCTGCACCCTTTTGCAGGTCTAGAAGGTCAACCACTGACCATGTCCTCCTCTATCACCTCCTGCAGGTGACACAAAGCTAGCCAATCCCTGGCAAGGGCTTAGTGTCATGTGTCATTATGACTTCATTTGGACTCTAACACATTGTGTGATGCATGGTGTGCAGCAAATGCCACATTGTTGTTGTTCAGGACCTGCCTGAGCGCCGCTTCTGGTCTTTAGCTAAGATCTGCAAGAAGTCATCACTTCACCATTGTAACCATTTTGCCAAGGCATTGAACCTGTGGCTGCTATGTAGAAGAGGAGATCATTTCCTTCGGGGTTTATATGAAGGACAGCCTGTACATATCTGTAAGTGGTAATGAAACCCCCATTTGTGTGATAGACCATAAAATTACCAGTATGACATGTGAATAAAGTCATTTTCTCTCCCCTACCCCCAAACTATCTCCACTCTCCAGAACTGGTTGTACCTCAGCTTTGCAGTCCCCCCTTGGTCTGCTGCCACCTCTGAGGATGCACGCCTGGGGGATGTGCCAAGCCTCAACATGCACTGCACTTTAGTTCTGCTACTTCATAGCTTCCCTGCCTGTTTTTCCTGTGCCCAGGGATGAGCCCAGCCTCAAGCAGTGCTCTGTTGCCTGAGGTTTTGTGGAGCCATTTAAATTGTACAATTCCAACAATTCCCCTGGAGGAAGAAAACAACCCTAGCCAGCCCTAAGGTTGAAATGGCAAGACTTTAATTTTTAATTCAGCATGAACACAGCATGTATCAAACATGTAGTCCTTGAGTTGCTGTGACCTGAGCTCTGCTGTGAGGTGCCTGCTCCCCTCTGCAGTGGCAGCCTGGATGGATGACTTCTCCTTCCTTGTGTCCCCTTTCACACTGCATGTTTTGGGGCAGTGCCAGCATCTGGCTAATCCCTGTGGGTCACTGAGTCCCTGGGTCCCTTGCTCAACAAGGAAAACAGAAGAAAGGCTAGTTCTGTTGACAGTGCCCATGCCCGTGGTGGCTGCAGGGCCTTGGTGGCTGAGCTCTCTGCAATGATGTTTTTTTTTTTTTTTAATATTTCCATTTGACTTTATTTCTTTGTTTCAATTTTTTATTGTTTAAATTTAACAATGGTTATATTACATATTTTCATCATCAGATCAGTTTAGATTAATACATATAGGTATATAAGATTGATCAAACAATTAAACATTAACCTTTCTAAATCAACATTACTTTTTCTTTTCTTTTCCCCCTTCTTTTCTTTGAAAGTTGACATATTGCATATTGTCCTCACGATCATTCTATAGAGTGCAGTGTGTGGGCATGA